>JAHZNI010002527.1:0-11891 GCA_027744415.1 Seira ritae | reverse complement strand
CCTTCGCCTCGTCTCCATTTCTATAGGTATTTTTAAAAATATTTTATTACATAAGATATTTTACTTTTAAATTAAGGGCAAGATCAAGGTCTGCATTTCTCATTCACATTCCATTTAAGCCTAGAAAGCCTCCTCCAGGCCTACTATCATCCTTGGCGACTACGTCTACGATTGCATTTATTTCTTGAATTTTAAGCAGGTAAAATTGCGTTTAATGGAGCATAATACTCTGAATCCTACTCTATTATTTTAAGTTTTGTTTGCATAAAAAAGTGCATTTTCAGCGAACTCAGCGAGACTCCGACTCGAGTGAATGAGACGGAAGGAAGTTCGTGGATGCAATAAAATAACAATCAACAAGGAGAAGCGGAGGAGAAGAAAAGGATGAAATTTTATTATTCCTTTGTGAATGAACTGAAGTGAAAGAGCAGAAAAGGAAAATACTCCAGTGCACCTGAGCTGGAGTATTTCTTTCTGGGAAAAGTGAATGCAGTTTTAGAGCGGAGGAGATGGCCTGGAAGAAGAGAAAAACTATTTTCAACTTGAACGGAAAAAAATATGAAAATGTGGAGAGTGTAACTTTAAATAAAAAAATTCTCTGCGGTGAAGAGAAAAACTATTTTCAACTTGAACGGAAAAAAATATGAAAATGTGGAGAGTGTAACTTTAAATAAAAAAATTCTCTGTGGAAGATATGTACCTATGTAATGTAATCTGTGCGGGGATATCGTCGATGAACCAGTGAAAAGAATGGTCTTAAAAATAATTTCAAAATTCGAAGAAGGGCTTAATTTGCAATTTTGACAAAATAAATCAAAAATTAACTTTTTGCTGAAAATAACAAGAAAATTGCATGTTTTAAAATCGAGTAGAAATGTGTCGTTCAAAAATGGAATGAAATTACGTTAACAATATTCCAATTCCATTCTATCATTCTTCCGTGACGATATCAGTCATTCATGTGTACCTAAGCATACACGAGAGCGTGTGTGTGCAAACTCTCCAAAAAATTTGCTTCCATTAATAACTCTACTCTTACGTTGAGTCAGAGGAACTGAACTGAATCCTCACTCACAGTCTCCGAGGTGTAGTCGTAGTCCCTATCTCCTGATAAAATTTCCTTTTATCTTTTTACCTTTCTTCTTTCTCCACAAATCTCAGGGGACGACGGAGAGAAGCAAAAAAAATTGGAATGAATATCTCGATATCATATCAGCCCATGCATGCCATATATGCATATAATATGCACCGATATACTCGAGGACTCCTTAGATTATACTTATACAATATATGTAGATAGAAAGGATTCAAAACGATATTATTATATTTTTTACTGTTGCTTCATCTCCTTCCTTCCTTTCTTGCTAGAGGCAAGGCAAGGCAATGGCAGCAGCAAACATTTCATATTTCCCCGAAAAAAATGATACCAAGAGATCCAGAATCCAGACTACCGAGGCAATAAACTAACGAGCTTACCAACCAAAGAGAAGAAGAGGAAAAACTTTTTTTCTCTCACTGAAGAATAAGTGTAAAAAGCCGCTGCTCAATGAGTTAAGTTTGAGTGCCATAATTTTGGCAAAAATTGCGAGAAAATTGACAATGTGAGCGTTTTCCGCGGAGAAAAGTTGGATTTATTAGGAGTAGGACGAAAGGAAGGTCTAGTTCGTATCTTGACTAGAGAGAAGTATGTTCTGCTTTGCACAATATACTACATTCTTGGGAGGATGATGAAATGTGCACGTGCCATTTGAAAAGGCGTTTCTGGGAGAATTCTTCGCGATAACCTCAACCATGAAGCTACGTATGTACTTCTATTAGCTTATGTACTTTAGTCAAGATGAAAATACCACAAATCTTGAATTGGAGACCCATCATTAGATTATTTCCGATGCAATCAGTGATCCTCCTTTTGTCGTTGACAAGGTCAATGCAAAACATTCAATAACTTTTTTCATCGCATGAAATACGTTTTAAAAATTGATGAAGGAATATGAGAAAAACCTAGAAATCTATTTTGCTGTATCTAAACTCTCTATTATTGTGACATCATTTCATTTCCCTGCTTTGATGTCTTTCTCATTGTCTTGAAGTTAAAGACATGAGGAGAGAAAAATTGAGGCAATATTGAACATTGAACGAGAGAGAGAGAGAGATCTCAACAGATTTTCTATTTTATCCAATAATAATATTATGTAATGTATCCCTTTCATCTTTTCTCGATCGGTTTGTGAAAAGAAGAGTGGATATTGATCCTTTTAAAGGTGGGACTCGTTCGTCGGCTCGATTGTCCTTTGTTCTTCTCCTTTAACTGATTTAGAAAAAAAGTGAGTGAACAAGGAACATGAAAAAAAGTATAACTGGAAAGCTAGCCTGATTTTCGAGAAGACGAGCTCAGCAAACTGAATGTGTACATTTATGGCTCAATATTCCACCTTTTATTCTGGAACACCTTTTCTCCTTGAAAGGAAAAATGATCATGATCATCATGTCATATCGCCATTCCTAACAATTGTCCTGTTTCCTTCTCCCACTTTCAAGCAATAAGTATGGAGAAATGAAAAAATCTCCGAGCCATAGAAACATTCTCTCTCGAGTCTCAAGTATAAATGAAATGCATTCACGTGAGTTAACATCTTTCCTCGCCCCAAACCCAAGCCATCTTATAATAGCACGGGCTGAATAAAAACTTTCTTTTTTCCCTATCTCCTTCAGGTGAAATGAAGTACAAAAGGAAGAAAGAAGAAAAATGACAAAAAATGTCCTTGTCGCTTTATCAATCCTGTTGTAAGATACCAACTGCTGTTTTGTATGGGGAATGGAATTACATACAATCACTGTCGAATTGTTTGCTTCTAATTATAGCGATAGGATAATACGAGTCTTTTTTTTTACATCGTGCATTGCTACTTACATTTGAACATTCTTAGAGTTGACTTCCAGAAAAAATACTGTAAATACCATGTAGTATGAGTAACGCTACAACATGATGTTTTTCTTTTAAAGGTTGAACGTGCGAGCGAGCGTGAGCATATTGGCTTAATTTCGAGTTTGCAAGGCTCCGACATTCAAGGTTGCCGGGGGATGTACTAAATTATACTGATTATTATTAAAATACAGGGGTAATAATGGCTTCTGGCCTGGCTTAAATGACTAATTAATAGAAGAAAATCTTAGACTCGATTTTGTTTGCGGTGAATATTTCAAATAAAGTAAGAAATAAAAAATGACAAAGACGACAAGAAATTCAATGCAGGAATAGATTTGACTTGACTTGCTTGAATGACTTGGTCTGCTTCTGTCAATGCCGTTGGTTTTCCCACATTATAAAGATTGCATTATGGAGTATTATGCAGAACTTGACAAATTTGGCAAAATGATCTTTAAATAAAACATGGCTTATGGATTTTTACACTTTCATAATATGAAAAAATAATCGATAACTTTAAAGCTGACCTAGTTAAGTTTTGTTTTTGCTAAAGACAAGATGAACGAATTATACTTAACGAAATATCCAACGGCCTTTCATTGGAAATCGATTTTCTACTTTTCTCCAACATTCCTTGATGGGGATAAGGATGGCGTGACGTAAATGCAATGATTCCTTCATCAGTAACATACTCCTTTCCGACTGACGCCATCAGAAAAACTTTTCTAGCTGAGGATTACGATTGGATGAAAGTGAAACAAGCTACCTTATAAGTAGCTGTGTGATCATGTCCATGATCCAGAAGATATCATAACCGAGAGATGTGGTAAGCTATTGTCTATATAGTGACGTGCGACGTGGCATACGATCGTAATCGCAATTATAATCAACGATAGTGGACAAAAATAAATGTATTACAACAGTCGCCAATGGCCAAAATACATACATGCTCCATTCACCAGGGGTCCGCTTCTGTTGTTCTGGAGGAGGTGAAATGGAACGCGAAGAAGAAATGAGAAGTGAAGTAACTAAAGACAAAAAAGTAAAAGTTCTTTTACTCCACACCACACCACCACAGAACAACCATATTTTTGTAGATGGATTATGGATTTGTGGATACAAAAAAAATACTTTCTTTTCTTGGACCAGCAGCCCAGTCAAAGTCCATCCAACCTGAACAAGAAGGGGAAAAGGAGAAGCAGCATCACATGGCATTGTTCACCGAGCCGTGTCCACATTCCACATGAATTCTTCGTCTTGATAGGGTTGGGCTGAAGTTTTCTTATAATGCCCAAGACTGATACGGATTTCCGTAACAATATATTTTTCCCAAGGAAAAATATCAAGTTAGCCAGGACAGGACAGGCCGACTCAGATGTTCGAAAAAAATAAGTTGCATTGCATGACCGTGTCTGTGTATCATGACTTGATTTGCTTTACCGCAGACGAGACCAATACCGAGAAAAAAGATTAAAGGAAAACCAAATGCAAAAATAAATATTTTTTTATGATTTTGATTTTGCACCCTTTTCCATTTGCATTCTTCATATCACAATCCAAAACTCAACATGGTATCTGCAGCGACTTATATTCAGTTCGCAGAGTGTCCTGATGCGATCTAACTGAACTGAACTTCCCTTCCCTGTTTCCTTTCTTTCAATTACTTTCACTTTCACTCTGCTCGTTTTGATCACGAAATTCGTTTTTCCTTTCCTCAGATCCCAGAGCTCACAGATTCCCTTTTTGGTTTCCCTTTCTTCCTTTTTCTCGAATTGGATTGGATTGATACCCCATCCCATCTGAGAAAATGAAAATAAAACCAATCCAAGAAGCAAAGCCAAGCATGCATGACCGTCGTGGCCACAACACAACGGGGAAAAAAGTCGAAAGAGAGTAAAGCAAGTAAAGTAGAGCAAGAGCATCGGCATTTTTTTAAGACTTCCGATGGACATTGAAAAAGCGTAATCTTTGGAAGGCTCCAGGCCCCGCTTGTCAGTTACCGTTACCACTACCACGAACCAAGAAAAACCAGGAATCGATTCTACTTTGGTCAAGCTATAGTCATAGTCATAGTCATAGCCATTTTCAAAGGACCTTGCATTCCTCTCCAGTGCCAAGCCAATTCCATGCCATGCCATGCCAGTTGCAGCAGTAAGAAAACTAAAAAGCTTCAGACGATATTTACTGCCGATTTGAGATAGGAGCGGGAGAGTGGGATGGATGATGAACGGCATTTCCCCAACCTGATTCATCGCTGACAAGTGGAGAGAAGAGTCTATTTGTCTTCCTTGTCTACGGAGCGCTCTGCTCGTTTTTCAAGAATTGCATCTCTCATTTAAAAATATAGCAAGGAAGCCCAGAAAACTTTCCTGTGCTTTGCAACTGCTCTTCTTTGAAATATTTTTTATATGGAAAACGCGAGAGAGTTCTTTTCTACTTTGCTGGCATCACTTAAATTACCTAAAAAGGAGAGGAATTTCAGATGAAAGCGGAAAATGGATGAAAAACGAGATGTCATCAGATTTATAATCTAAAGCGAGAGGGAATAAAGATGAGGAGATGCAATCTCGCAATTTTACTTGAATAAAAAAAATTGTACAGGTGTGGAATGAACTCGGATCAGGTAAGAGGAAGGAGTGGAATGGAATTGGAAAATCTGAATCGATTGAATGTAAAAAAAGGAATGCTAGGCAGAACATAGCATCTCTGCAGATGAAATGTGGGCATTATGAGATTCCCATGATTTATTTGATCCTTCCGATCGGATATCATACTATCGAATCGAGTAATGTGAAAATCATTGAAGAGCCTGTAAATGACAGGTATGAAGTGCGAGAGATGAAATGAGATCGAGAAAAAATATATTATTTCGTGAACTTTTTAGGGAGATTAGAAGTGATGAGATGAGCATGGCTTTGTTTATGATAGGCATTGGCTGGCATAAACATGACATGAGCATGAGTCACGAGCGCAGAAAGGAGATCGTCGGAGACCATAGTGAAGTCCTCATGCAAGGGAATTCATTACGATTCACTTGACTCGGCTCAGACGAGCTCAGGCTCATACAAAAAAAATTGAGTATGGACCACATAAAAATAAATAGAATATTATTATTTCTCTCTGTGAAATGCTGACGTGTCAGTAAAAATAAGAAAGCAAAGCAATGCAATTTTTATTTGGCCTTGTATATATATGACCACTTAATTGCCCAAACAAAGAAAAGTGAATTGAAGAGCCAGACACATGAGCATGTTTTCTTTAATCCATGATCTGCTCAAGCTTTGTCATCCTCTGGGCCTGGGGCAGAAGTCTTGAAAAGGAGTCTCGTTTTTCACTCAGTGTTATATGCATAATGTAATTCATACAATTCTTTACTGATGATATGTATTTGAATATTTTATAGAGATAGCTTTACTTGCAAGAAAATTTCAATATCTAACTGAATAACTATTACATTGCGTAAAACTGCTAACTGCAGGCTACCCGAAAATTTCGAAGTAATTTGATATGATGTGCATTTTTGACATATCGAGCGTATGTCGATGAAAATATTTAAACTAACACATATGAATATCATGAATAATTTGTCAAATAATTGGTTAAATGGAAATAATATGGTTTATTACTCCGGTGGATTGTGCAAAAACGGCCGTATAAAATATTGACCCAGGATACATGAACTGGTAGCCTGAAAAGAGAAATTACGGTTGAAAAAAATTTCTCATTCGCATTCATTCTACTACTTATTTCCTCTGCTTCTCCAGTAATTTTGGTTAATCTTTTTAACGATAATTGCTTCCTCGCTTTCGTCGACTCCATCGCTCTATACTGCAGAGAAGTATCCCGAATAAGACATGCAAAAATATTACCAGAATTGGTCTACACTCCATTTACTCTCTGCAAAAATACTTATAAGTACATTTGTCTCTTCTTCAAAACAAAGAAAAATATTATACAAGGGTTTTATTTTTTCTAGTGCATATATCTATTCAAGTGATAGCGATGTCATATCGTAGGTCTTGACTTATCATGCTACATACTTACAAAATATTATCTTTCATACATAAATGTTATGCATTCAAATATTTAAGATGCATCGAACCATGCAGTACACTTTCTCAAGAAAGGGATGCAGATTGCAGATTTACTTTTTACTCTGTCCAAGCAGAACGTTTTTGCTTTTTCAGTATAGCAATAGCATGGTCTAAGCCCCGATTAGTTAAAAAATGGAATTCGCCATTTGTCTTAGGGAAACGGGAAACTAGTGAAATAGGCATAGATAAAGCTTAATCTCATCGTATAGTGGTTTGCTCATCCTTGTGTCTGTTGAATGGTCAATTTTTTCCATACAAATAATATTGTCCAGATATTTAATTTGAAAAATCTAGAGAAGTGAAAATGGGTTCTGAAATGACCCAAGTTGTGGAGGACTTAAAAAGTCGAATAAATAAATTGACACTGGACAGGGAGTCGCTCGTTGCTCAAGTAAGTCACATTCAACTGAAGCTAGACCAAGCCCTCAAACGAATTGCAGAATTGGAAATTGAAAACGAGTTTTGGAAGCGCGAGACCTTCAAACAACTTGGGCTATTGACGTCATCATCAAGTTTAAATGATTCATCAAGGTTGACTTCCGGTGAAGATAAAGGAGACGAGTGAGAAAATCTATGTATTTAACTGTTACGCTTACATTTTGCGAAAGATTGAATAGTTTCATCTAGCAAAAATAACAAATTACGAATAATACGTATGTTTTTATTTATGACAATTTGAAATTATAGGTTCTCCATCGGGACCTTCATCGAGCAACTTGTCACCACACAATCCGAATACCAAAATCGGGTGAAAGTGCTCGAAGAGAACTCTGAAAAAATGCAACGCGAGAAAGAAAGAGAGATGGACCGAGTTCTTCAGGAATGCTTCTCTAATGCGGAGATGTGCGCAAAAGAGTGTGAAGGGCTGATTCGAGACATTCTCGCCAACTACATGGGGCAAATGAAAGAAATGAAAAAGAAGTTCGAGAAGGAGGTCAAGGCAAAACCTGAGCTAAAGGATGGGAAAGGTTTAAGGGAGAAGTTCTTAGGTAAATGCTGGTGTAATTAATACTTGTGAATTCCATATAATTTAGTTCATTCGCTCGTTTCAATTTTCCTCCGAATTTTAATTCACAGTCACATTGTAATTTTCAGAACTTCCCAAAAAGATGTGGGGAATAGCTGTCGCAGCTTTTGCAGCCATCAAAGCAGCCACTGCTGGTTGGGCTAGTTGGGGCTTTGTGAGTTGGCGTAAGTAAAATAAATATTCAGAAAATAGCATGCCATGTTATTGGCCTTATTAATTAATGAAAATATTTTCATTTTTATTCACAGTCTGGGATAAAATCTACAAAGCTGTCCAGAAGCTGTACAAGCATAGTCGTCGAATTGCAGGGGTTCTTACAGCGGGATGCAAAATCGCCGACTCTGAATCCTTCCAAAATTTTATGAAAGCGTGGTCAGAAGGAAAAACCTTTGGCCAGTGTTTGGCTGAATTTGCAACCTCCACGTTCCTGAAGGAGGCATTGAAACTCGGGCCAGAGGTTCTCAACAATTTGTTTGCGAAAAACCAAACTCCGGAAGACTCCTCCGATGATATGGTTTAAAGAGAGATATACCATTTTTATTTGAGTTCGTATATCTTATTTTTCATAAATCAAAATCTGAAGTTTTTCATAAGCTTTAGTTTTTCTTGATGTAACCCTGATATGTATTTCTTTAAAATATTTCTATTTTTCGTATTTGTCAGGTCATAATAACATTACAGCTAATCTCATCTCATGTAAAATATATTTTTAATGATGACTTGAAATTAAAAAAGAATTGTATTAGTTAAATACATATACACTGACACTACCATCTCAATCCTGTATTTTCTTTGACTGTGCCAAACGTGACACGACTCAACTTAACAATGCCTTTAATTGTAATTAGTTTACTAACCTCTCTTTAAGGTCAACGGGCTGGCATACATGGAGCTCCCAATCAGCGGCACCGACGACTGCGTACTCACCAAACTCAGTAGTCTCTCCGAACTCACATCCCCTATCAAGTTCACAATAGCCACTGCCTTCGTCTCACTCAAAAACTGACACAACTTTGGCATCATCATCGGTCCGAACAGGACCTTCTGTCTTCTTGGTCTCTTCCTCACACCTTGTCCACTCCCACTACCACTTCCCCCACTCCCCAACCCACTCGACATCTGCATCGCCCTCCCTTCCTCGTGGTCATCTGAAGCATAATAGTCATCGATAAAGTCATCCTCTAGATCATCCCCAGAATAATACCCACTTCCAGCGTCAGTCTGCTGATGCTGACCCATGGGGACGGGCAAATGCGGTGGTGGCTTATCATTCACGAAAAAGTTCCTAACATGCCATGTCAGATTCTTTTCGGGGAAATCAAGTTGACTGACGAGGTCTGCCGCAGTGATGGCATTCAAAGTCCTCCCCAGAGTCCTACTCAAGGCCACGTAGGGTTTTGACATGTCGCCGAGGATGGCCACCACCTCCAGAGAGATTAAGGAGGGGGCAAGGGAATCAGTGAAAAGGGGCGGTTGTGGTCCAGGGGGAGGCTGTTGCTGGGAGGGATAGCTCGTGCCAGAGCGCGTGCCTCCTATACCGGAGCCGTGGAACGGGGATGCGGGCGAGCGTGGGGATCTGGAAGAAGCTGCGGAGGTTGTCGAGGAAGAAGTGGAGTAAGTCGTAGTTCCTCCTCCACAACCACAAGGCGAAGTGAGAAGGATGATTGTGATCATTTTCAGGAGGAGGAATAAGGTTTGAGCAAAACTTGAACTGTGAGATGAACTCATCACTAAAATATATAAAGATTTTTTATGTCTAGGTTCAATATAAAAAATTTCCTGATGTATGTACTTAGCGTCTGTTCTTTATCATCTTCCCCGGAAAGTGATGATACTACTTGATCCATCTTCTGTTGACCAAAGTTTAGGATGAAATAATATCATGAAGGAAGGTGAAGATGAATTCGGCGGATATTTCTTTGGATGGGATAATATGACCACCCCAGGGAACAAAATGTGATAGTGGGGCTTCAGTGAAGTCATTTTTTAAATTTTCTCCTTGTCACCAATCCATCAAGTTAGGCATTCTGAAAGATACAAAAAACGAGATAAATATTAAATGATGGGGTAATGTGAAATATGCTTTTTCTTACAAAATAACATCTATAACAATATGCTGAATCATGAAACGCCGAAATTCATGAAAAATAATCGCCGTCTGTTAAAAATTTTGCGCAAATATAACTAGAATTTTATTTTTTCATACTCTGATCGACGTTTTAAATAAAAAAGCATGAAGTTTGCATAATGGCTAAAATTTTTTGTTAAACCTATCTTTTCCCCTGCATTATAAAGCTATTTATGTACATTTACAAAGTTCCTCAGTTATCCTCCGATTCTTCTCCATCAGCCATGGCATCTTCGCTCCCCGTCATTTGCACATCCTCCACCTCACACAGATCATCATTGGACCCCTCCGACACATCCGTGTAGTCAATCTCTATTTCGTTCTTCTCCCAAGCCTTCCACTCTGTCATCGGGGCTTCCTCGTTCCAGTCCCATGGCTTTGGCTCCCATACCCTCTCATATTCATCTATCCAATTCTTCTCTTCTTCCTCCTCCGCAGGTGGCGTGGACACAGAATATTCCACCTCCTCATTGTCACCCTCCACCCACGTCTCCCCTTCATTCAGTTCAATTTCCTCAATCCAATTCCGAGGCTTCAACTCCCACTCATTTCCATCGGCCCAGACATCCTTTTCGTCCTCATCATCTGCCGGTGGAGTGGACAACACGCGATCATATTCTTCATCAACTTCCTCTCGTCCATTTTCAGTCCTCTCCCTCCACATTTTCATGTACCGTCCTAAATTCCAGGTCATTCCGCTCTTCAAAGCCCAGGGATCATCCTCCTCCCAGTTTTCATCCTCCAGCGTCACTTTGAAAGTCATCAGGCCATTCCTCACCTTCATATCTACCACCACTGTCTTCTCATCAGGGATGAAGTCCTCGTCGCCCTTTAAGCGAATCCAAGATGCATTATTGCATCCCATCAGGCTTATATCGATCCATTCTCCCAAATAACTTATTTGAAAAATGGAACTGTATTCAATTTTCACTTCATCCGCGAAGCTAATGACATTGGCATCTTCTTGTGGGAGAGCCTTCAGATTTTGGTACTCGAACGTGACGCCATGAGGGAGGTGGACGGTTTTGAATTTAAAGGGATCTTCAGATTCATTTTCAGAGGAGGAGGACTGTTCTGAATTGTCTTTCTCTGAGTCAAGATCAGCGACAGGAACAGGGTGACACCTTCTACAGAAGTGCTTGGAGGGCTCGAAGGAATCATCGTCGGTGTCGTTGACAATGGAAAGCACATCTTCACTCAGCTCCGCATCTTGATCATGTACAGTTGCATTGTCATTGTCTTTATCAGCATTCTTTTTTCCTTGTCCGACGTTATTCGCATTTTCATCTTCGGTGCCTGTGACAGCATTCATCTTCATCCTCTTTAAAGGACGGGGATTATTATTGTACCCGTCCACTTCCATTTCAGCATCCGTCTCTGTTTGATTTTCTTCACTTGACATTATGACTATGAATTTAACGACCCATTCAGGGACAATAGTGTAAATATGCTTTGCTCAGCATAAATATGACTTCATCTCTTAATTTTGTCATCCGACTGACCTCGGACTCGGACATTTTATGTTTTTGAAGAAAATAAAACAATAAACTATTTTATTCCTTGCATCAAGGTTGCATGGTTATGATTGCCGCAATAAAAGAGAGTTCGAGAAAACAAGAGAGCGAGAGCCGACGAGCTCGTAAAATTCCACTAAACCCGACCCACATCCTCAATTGCATTCTTCTCACTTCTGAGAATCATCTTTAAGTTTAACTG
>JAHZNI010002526.1:0-10943 GCA_027744415.1 Seira ritae | reverse complement strand
CCTGTGGTCTGCACCTGAAGGCTACCTCTCGTAATCGTAGTAACCACACATTTTTCCATGTTCTTGCTTGCACCAACACTAACACCACCACCAGCCACCACTGCCGCCATACACCACAACTACAAAAACAATGGCACCTGCGCCAGCACTGCGATACAATTTCCCTCCTGGTAAATAGAGATGAACCCAAAAATCTCATATAATGTACTTATTTTTGTCGGAAGTTTTTTTTGCTGACTTTGCAGACAAAAAGAAAATGAGAATATTGAACTGCATACATTGCATTTCTTTTGTGTCTTCCAACGAAAATGTAATTCTAATGCATATTGCACCTGTCAGTAAATAGCTCGTACTAAAGGAATTGGTAGATTATTAAAAGGAATTGGCGGTTTACAAAGTTATGTAATTCTTTCGTCTTCAAATAAAGAACGTGCTCGGATCTTCAACGGGGCTACTTATGCAAACGGCGGTGTTTTTGACTAATTACGACTGTTGTATTCCTATTTTAAATGGTTTTGATTGAAATGGTATGCATAGTTGCCGCTGCTTTGCAGGCCTGCTAGAATACTATTTAACACTGATTGATACATCATTTGAATAAAATTGAAATTGATACAGGTTTTGGTTTTGAACTAAATAGAACTAAAAACTTGCACAAAATACTAAATCCTGGCCAGCATTTCGATTCTCCAAAATGCATGTACTATGCCAGATTTCAACTCATGTGATATCATGATGTGATACAAGTTTACGCGTCGAAAAGTCACCTCGAATTCTGGATTTCTTCGACGGAATTTGCCATTAAGATCCCTACTGGTAATGGTATGATTATGAGTACAATAAGTCTCTGCTTTTTATTCGAGTTAAGTTCAGGTTACACAAGCTACCTAAACAGAGAAGACAAGAACAAGCTACATTACTTTGAACATTATAATAGCAATAATGGCAGGGAGGTAGGTTGGGCAAACGCAATGATTTTTTTGTCGGAATGTATAATTTGTGGATCATATAATTCAGGTAGAAGAAAAGGATGGGAGGACAGACGAAAAACAGCGTGATATCTCAAATATCATCCTAAAAAATTGTCATTTTCTCGTTTCTACTTACATTGCACTGAAATCTCATACTGTTTACTCTACAAGTCGTAGATCGTGAAACAGGTAAAATGAAATCAGTTTAAGGTTTTAATGATAGAAATCACCATTTCACATTCAGAGAAACTCCTCTCTAAGCTGAAGAAAGCTAAAGTGATTTTTCTGCTTATTCTCGAGAATTCGATAAAAACGCACGAATTGTATAAGCTATGTCGCTGTACCAGCGTTCATCATCATCGTCCTATGATAATCATCAGTCAGAGAGAAAATATTTGATGTGGTGCCGGTCTGGTTTTTATCCCGTGATGATGTTACAATATGGAATGATGATGCGAGGAGATCTTTTCTTTGACTGCTGATGCTGCTGCTGGTGGTGATGGTGAGGTAACAAGGTAGCTTCTTTTCATCTATTTATTGGAGTCGTATAATCTGGTTTTCTGGTTTGGTCGGTTTCATTTTTCAGATGAATGCATCATCATGATGTTGTACTTATCATTATCATCATCATAAAGTTCCTTCCAGGTTTCCATAAAGTAGCTGCGTGTAATTCAATGACTCTATGGGCATGAGAAAGTATGTATGGCTGTGCTGTAGACGGGCTGAGGAAAAATTCAAATTTTGAAAAAGATATACATACATACCTGAAAAAAACAAGAATGTTCCCCAGTTATCTTCATGTCTGCAGAAAAATTAAAGTCGAGAAAGGAGACATTAAAACATGAGCCGCTGCCATGAAATATCATGGCTCCGGAATTTCGTATCGGAAAGAAATTGAAATCGATAGGAAAGAATTATGAATCGCGAGCAGTATCATGCTATGCTATGAGACTTTGATTTGTGAAACAGGCTAATTTTTTCGGTTCCAGGACTGAATCGAACGTATTGCGTGACAACTATCACTAGCATAACACAGTCATCGTCGTGAGCTCATATGCTACATGAAGACAGGAAACTAAAGAATCTTTGTAAAAAATGAAGCACTTTTATATAACCATTGAATGTTTTCTTCTCTTAAAATTCAAATTATTCCACGAAAAATCTATTCCCCTTTACTTCATTTTTGTACTTTACTAGCTCCGCAACTTTTCAACAGGAGGATACAATGTGTAACTTTGAATGCTCACAGGAGGCGTTCCAACCAGATAAATTTTAATTTGTTAACTTAAAGAGACAATCATTTTACTTGTTAGAATTTTCCCCTGTGCGCATGAAAGCTGGTCACGACTCATTCCTTGAAAGAAGGCTGTAGCTTGAGATGAACTCGAAATGCACGCAATAATAATTATATTTCGAGCTTTGAGGTGATGGTGATATACTAGAGATGAAAAAAAACGGCATCATCATCAACATCCCATGAGCGGAATAGTTTTTCGAGGAGGCAGCAGGTTTCCCTGCCTCTACCTAGATAAGATGGAAAATAACTTTAACACTTTCTACCTGAGAGGTTTTCCTGAATACCTTGCACGAAACGGTGGTGGTGATGACGGTCAGGTGAATTAGATGCACGGAAGATTGTGCGAGTTGTTAATTTTTCAATTTCTCTAAAAGTGGAGTAAATTGTTTTTCAACGAAAAAAGCTCATGACAAGAGAGAGCTCTACCATGCTATACCTGTGCAGGTGGAGAGAGCGTTAATTTCTGTTTCAGTTTTAACTCATCCTCCAATGGAAGAGGCGAATCCCAAACATAACTAATTGTAGTCACCTTCATTCCATCTCAAATTCGGTTTGCATTTTTACTGATTTTTTACAATTTTTATTTACTCCTATTTCAAGTAAAAAATCAAGCTATTAAAGCTACTTCTTTGCAATGCCTCTAGCAAATTCCGACTTTTTCCCACAGGTAAAGCACATAAAAACGGCAGAGGTAAGCGGGGTAACTCCAACTTTACTGCACAGAGCAATTTCCATATCTAGTTCTGGTTCACTTTGCATTACATCTTTTGCTCACCGCAACTGCAAGCAACGCAGGAAAAGGGATTCCTCCACACACAGACACACGGGGAGAACATATCATGTAGAAAGCCGCTTTGTTATGAAAAGATATTAAACGAGCCTCATAAACTTTTTAATGAGTTCACCTTTTTCCCTCCTTGGTGAAATACGCTCAATCTCGAAAGAGGAGGAAAAGGAAAATGAGTATACATGAGCAATAAATGTCAACATAGGTTTATTTCAAAACATAACATAAAAATCTATTGTCGGTTACTCTTTGTCCGAGAATAGGAATAGGAGCATTTTTCATAAAAATGCACGCACATATTCTCTGACTGATCATGCTGTTGAGTGAGACGCTTCAGTTCCTCCGGCTCACATGGATATGGAATGGATAGATACATGAACCGGTGAAGTGGTGGCGATGATGACGATCCGTTTTCCTGATAATAATGTTTATAGAGCAGTGAAAATTTTTTCGATGAAAAGTTGTACATGTGAAAGAACTTAAACTTACAAGAAAAAAATGTTACGTTTTTTCAGTTTTTATAGCCATCGGGAAGCAGGAACACAATAGGAATCTACCAAGGGAAAACAAGACATTTTGATGATGAGTCGTCAAAAGAGAATTTTATAGTTCAAACTTTTTATGTTAGTTTCAAACTGCTTTTTTGAAATAACTAGAACTTGTTGAAAGGTGATTTTGATTGTTGTCACAAAGAGAAGAAAAGGAATTTTGTGCGTGTGTGACTTTTCTTTATTTCTTACGCATCATGCATCTCAGCTGCAGATGTAATGTAGTGATGTACAGATAGATGATATGCATCTGACCATAATACGTTTACAATAAATTTTTTTTGTTTAGAATTTCTTTGACTTTTTCAGTTCATTCGTTTTATGAGTTATCCGGGCCGGTTTCTGAATGTGCGTTGCGTGCGTCTCAGTATTGCCTATTACATTTCATATTACACATTAAATGAAACTTTTCCTGGTCGTAAAAATCAAGAATTTCAAACGACAAAGATTTCCCTTGACATGAAAAAGATTTTTTGTCCCTAAATGCAATTCAAGCGTGTATCCTCAAGGCATTCTGACACGTCGATAATGATCAGTAGTTATTTTTCCTACTTTGCCCCCGGTATCGACAGTGTACGAGTACGCGTTAATGAAGCAAGGAAAATGGCTAATTTTCAATCAAGTTATCGACTCATTTCAGCTTCTTAGAATTTCGAAACCCAATATAATATTTTAACCTGGGCATGCCTACTGAATGTATGGCCACACGAGAAATCGTGAATTTAATTTGGCAATAAGTACTCCAAAGTATTTTCTCATAGGGAGATAAATCACATCCTAAAACAAAAAAGACTCGTGTGCTGACAACCTGGTGATATATTAACCACCAACGAACGACAGTTTTAATTAATTCAATCACCAGAGCGTAATATACCTTTCCCATTTTTCTCTTTTGTTATTTGTTGTTGAAAGACCTGTTTAGCTATCGATTACTTCAAGCTTTATTATTACCAATATATTTTCGCGAGAGAGAGACAGGAATCCGAAAGTCAATATTGCATTATTGCGCCTATTCACCCCCATACACATTAATTTTATGGGTTTTTATAACGATATACTAAGTCATACATATGGTAGATACATAGGTAAAATGCTTTTTATCCTTCTTCTTCGTCTTCTTCTCCTTGAGTTCCACTCCACACGGTACATGACTGATTTGCATATTTTCATACAAATGGGAAGATTTTAAAAAAGCTAATTGCACTCAAGATAACAAATTAGTATGATTTGCTCGAAACCACACACAACGTTAGGGAGTCATTCACGCTTTCACGAAGGAACAAGAGCCCATACTACATTCTTTTTATGAATGAGCTGTTTTCTCTACTTACGTTGGAGTGAGTGAGTGAACAAGAAACAAATTTATGACAAACGATATATAATATTCCTTTTCTTAAGCATCTTCAACTACGCCAAACTCTCAGAATAACCCTCTCTCTCTATTTTTCGCCATAAATGAGTTTTCAGTAAATTGTAATTTTCCTTCACTTGATAAAAATGTTCATTCCTCATTTCATGTAGTGTACCTTCGTCTCTAAAAATTACGAGATCACATTCAAAGAGAAGGAGGGTCCTCTTCAGTTGCGATATTTAAGTGGAGTGGGAGCATCGCAAAGAAGAGGCATTGCATTATATATCCAAAATAATTTAGCTTTTGTACTATGTCACGACAATTCTCTCGTGAGCGCCTTGTTTGTTCGCGTTTTTACCCTTCTTCATGGCGTCTCCCATTCTTTAGCAGGCGTTTCACTGCGATTTCAGGTGGATTACCACCATCGTCGATGCAATGTAGCAATGTAGTTGACGCTCTTGTACTTAGGAAACATGAGGAAAGAAGACACTCTTTCTCAAGTTGTTCTCATACGCCTCCTTTATTCGGAATGAAGTGGAGGGGATTCACAGAAAAAAATTCATTTTCTCTTTTAAAAGACATTTTTGAAAATTAAATGAGTTCTTTGAAAGAAGGAATCTGTAATAATAATAACGCTCTGTAGTAGTGACCGAACCGACCACACAATATCTTTTTTCTCGATGAGAAAATGTTCTCAAAGGAGAAGAAGGCGAGACCATTCATTGAAAAAGTTTTAAACATTCATAATATGATTATTGTGAATGCAAAAATTATGTTCGGGGCTTGGAATCAAGTCGCGCAAAAGGTTGAAACAATATTTCATTCTGATTTATTTCCAGATTTATGGGTACAGTTCACACTACACAGAGCCAGGAGAAAACAGGAATGAAGAATGCATGCAATGCAATGTTAGGTTTCCATTATGAATGTTATGAGGTTGGACATGGTGGTGCGATATGTAAAAGTTTGTGAATTGAATGTAAGAGGAAATTTATTGCTGTATTCAAACCGTTGGTAAAATTATTTCAACATGGTATATTTCACCTGAATTTGAGAAAATTATGTCTCAGAAATTATCGAAGAAAGGAATTATCTAATTTCATTTAAAATTCATAAAATTTATTCTCATACACCTACATCAATTTCACTTCCAATTTATAAATTCCAACATGTACCGGAAAATCACGTAGAATAAATTCGTTCTCGGTTTGGGCTTAAGGTATGATTAAGTTACCTAAAATAAGAAAGGTGATCCTACATACAAGTTTACACAATTTTACGCATAAATTCCGATTTTTCAGACCATGCACGCGCACCTGACTCACCAATCATCCACTTTTGCATTATTTGTTATGTGGGGAGTTACGCAGTACCGTGAGTGAGCCCCCCTCTCACCCTAATTTAAAACCTTAAATGTGAATGTCCCCTAAGGAAACTGATAAAATAATATTCACTATTTTAGATCGTCATTGGGGGAATCATCATCGTAAGAATGGAATGGAACCAGGATCTAGATGGAAAATTGTTGTGCTGCATAATATTCTAAATTCTGTAGTAATGAAACATTTTACAACTTTACTTTAAATACCGGCTTCCATCAGGGGATCATTCTCTTTCAGCACGATTTTTCCCGATTTTACAAGCAAACAAAATGGAGGTAATCAGAATTCCTTAAATTCTAGTTTCACTAATAATCAGAATAAAAACACAAACCAGTTCAGCTTGTAAGCTAATAGATCGAAGAGGTGAAGAATCCTTTATCATCCGCGACGGCATCGTCTTCGGTACAAGCGATATTTATTAGCATCTATCTCTTCAAACAGGAAAGAAATTCATCTCTTGTATGTACTTTACCCATGCATATTTATGTGATGACTATTAAGTGCAATGAATTTCTTGCTCTTTTTTTGCCGAACCAAAACTACTTATGTACGTACCGTGAGTGAGTGAGTGAGTGAACTACGGTTTTCTGGTGCTCCATGAGTGATTGTTTGAAGGTGCTTAAATCGAGTCATGTCGTGGTCATTTTATCCTCATCACTTGAGTACTCCGCCGCAATCATCATCGTCGTCATCCTTTTTGAAACGAAAGTCGTCATCATCATTTTGTCGGGGAGAATAAATAAGGGGCAAGAAAAAGCAATTGAGTCGAGTGAGTGAGTGAGCAGAGCAAGAGCAAGTATGTATATCAATGAGGAAAAAAGAGAAAAGAGCAGGATAATAAAGGGAGCCATGCGAAAAATGTCGGGGCACCTATAATAACAATAATAAGGAAATAATTGGTGTATAATTTAGCAATAGCTGCTCGCGCCCGAAAATTTTTAATCCACATTGCCGGTAAAATCACGATTCCTCGTAGGCGCATCACGAAAAAAAGAAGAAAGAGGAGAGGGCTATATATACCTACTGAAGCGTAGAGTAAAATCTAAAGCAAAAACGTAATATTATCATGAAACGATTCAAAAAAGTAGGCATCAATACAGGTAAACAAAATATTGTGATACTTGTTTTACATGAAGCGTAGTTTAAGAGTGCATATAGATTTCTTTAACCACTTTATGCACCAAAACTAAAGAATACACCTTTGGTCTTGGCTGAGATTATAAAAATATCGCTTCAAAGAAAGTTCCGTAAGCGTGTCATGCTTTACTTTTTAAGTTGACCTGTGTTGGTCCTTGGTCCATCATCTTACCGCTATTATTGGGAATCATCATCGTTGTCGGCTTGGTGTTTCATGGTTATTGCATATGCAGCCTAAAATTACGAAGACTTCCTTTCCTTGGCATACTTCCTTTGCTTGGTTCATAATTTCATATAAAAATGTTAGTTGGAAAAGCACATAACCACTGAACAGTACACTTTCGTTTTCTACTTCAGTTATGCGGAGATTTTCTTGCCTAAGCTCGTGAGCACTTATTGACCAGGAATTACTGAGGAGCTATTAAAGTGCTTCATGTCATGTATTGTACTTTCCTTTCTTCCTTTCTCGATCTCAAGTCGAGTTTACTGTATGTAGCTCGCTCACTTCGGTGGTCTTCTGCTTTCTTATTTTCTAGGGAAATTGCATTAAAAGCAAAGTAGTTCCTTTCTTGTACGGACCAGTCAATTTAATTAGGTAAACAAAATTTAAAGTGAAGAAGATAATGTTATGCATGCAAGTGAACTGGATTTTTTAAAGCAATTCTTGAAGGAATTTCCATGAAAAATTGCTCGTATCATAATCATTTTTTTCATAAAGAAGTTGGAGCAAATTAGTTGATCAGCCAGAACCAGAAAAATGGCCCCAGTTTCATGTGCAATACACCTCCAAAACTTATTTTTTTCGTGGTCATGAGCATGCATTTCACATGGACACGGACACACATTCTCTAGGATAATGGTATGCGCTCCTCTAAAACCATTCACTCAAAATTGAAAGGGTAATAGAGCAAAAGGGGTAAAAAATCAAATTAGCTCTCAATGGTGCTCACCTCTTATCATCAACCTGAAGCGTATAATCATCTAAACACTTTAACGGAAATCGACATACAACATCATCAAACATACCTTAAACAAAAAACATACAAGATTGAGAAAAAGTGCTTAGCTTGGAACAGAAAGGATTCCGCCGACACCGACCAAAAAAGCCTCACGACCAGATCAGAAGAGCGACCATTACATCACCTCATCTCTTTCTCTCTGTATGACTGGTCAAAGTAAATCATTTACTCACTTAAAAGTCAAGTCAAGGAAGAAAGAATTTTTTCCGGCCATCGAGGCTGACATTTACACACTTCAAGAAAAGACTTTTTTGCGCTTGCTCACTCATTCAATTCAATCACTTTGCTCGTCTATCCATCAAAAAAATTGAGCGAAAGAGCGAGGGCAAAGTGACTGAGTGAAAACCGTCGTAAAGAAAGAACCGAAGGGTAAATAACCATAACCAAAATGTTCTCATGCTCATGCTCGCACACCATGTAAATTGTCTGAACAGCGTAATTGAGAAATGGAGTATTATGACTTTGCTTTCGGTTTTTCCGTTCGTGTAAAAATATGCTTTGGATGTTATGGATTTTAAGGGTTATTGCATAAGAAATATTTGATTGCTTTTTGTGCGAAGGGATATTATACAAAGCTAGTATTCTATATTATTTCATGTAAGCTTTGATATCTTGTAAGATGAGTTTACTTTTGTACCTCTGTTTACAGAAAAGGATGCACTTCTTGGAAGATAGCACTTGAAAATATAAGAAAAATCGTTTACTAAATAGGTATGTGAAACTTCCTGTGCTAAGAGCCTTTTTGAGGGGACTGCGTAACCGAAATGGAATGAGATCGTGAATGAACAAGCTCAAGCTTTAGAATTTAGTCATTTTGGGTGGACGGACGCTAATTGCAAATCTTTTAATGACGATGAGTAAGTAAAAAGACGTACAGTACCGGGATATGAAATGAGGGATGAGGGCAATAATATGAGACAATCTTAGTCAAGATAATCAAGATTAATAGCACTGGTAAATTTTTGTGCTTAGTCAAGCACTGGCAAATTTTCATTATGTCTGAGATTCCATTCCTAGGTATAGGTAAGCATTGGCCTGTTTTATGCGACCACTATCACTTTCTACCGTCAAATGAAAACGAGTTGTATTGAAGATGGGTTGCAGAAACTGGTATAGGTTTTCATAATTGGATTAACAGTAATTTGAATGCGTAATAGTAATAAAGAATAATCTGCGATTAGAATCTAATCATCACATAGTACTGAATTCAACCGAAACATGTAATGTAACACCTCCGAATCCATAATGTCTATCTTATTCTTGATCCGTTTTTATGTAGATGTTACTTAAGCATGTAAATCCTCTTCTCTTCATTCCTTCATTGATACATATTATGTTGCGTAATCCATCAGGCTCAAATGGTGACATTAATAATGCATACAAATTGGTCTGATTTTCTTAAACGTTCCTGCGCTAAAGATAATATTATGCAAACCGCAAGGAAGGCATATATAGCATATCACATTGATTTTTTTCTAGAATAAAACTTTCTCACGGGACAATCCAATCTTGGCTTTCCGCTCTTAAGCAGATTAAACTTCTATTTTTATGCTCGTAGAAGAGAAAAATAAATGTATCAGATTATTGAGAGCATAGCAGTGGAAAATTAGTTCAACTATGAAATCTCTTAAAAAAAAGAGGATGTTTCTTCGAAAGCTTTATCGTCACACCATCTTTAAGAATATATATTTTTACGCGTAGGTGTGAAAGCAAAAATGGGTATTCTCACTTTTCATTCCTTTATCGTAATACATAGTAATAACTCTTCCGCAGTCACCGTCGTCACATTACTTGAGCTATACTAATTCCTGACTGAATTGCTCAAATCTTTTCTTTGTACCTGAAAGTCGTTCGTTCGGAAGTTTTTTTCTAGAAGATGTGTTTTTTCTCAATGAAAAATAAGTAAAACCACAAAATACTTTATAAATGTTTGCAATCCATTCACAAAAGTTTACTGGAAAGAAAAATACAATTATTTTAAAAGGGTAATAACATGCTTCTCGTCTTGTCCATTTTCACTGGAGGAAAAACCTCTTTTCAGGAAAGCCGGATTAGGTAATGTTAAGTGTGCTTGTTTTCTCAAACCCTAATAGTAATGGAATACATATACACAAAGTGCAAGCAAGTAGAACAAAAAGCGGATGGATTGCTGGATTTTTTATATAACAATCTAAGTAAATAAGCCATGTTTTGTCTCTTTTCCTAAAGTACCTATGTAGTATTAAAAATTGTCTTATGAAAAAAATGCAGGTTTTAATGGATATACTTTACTTCCACTTTACCCCTTTCATTCAGAATCTCTAGCGAATCCCTTACAGTTTGTTTCATAAAAGCTCCAGTTTATTATCAAGTTTTTTATATTTAACGTGCTTGGCTTGCCCACAAACCGCATTTGTGCATCTCAATAAGGTAATTCCTCTCAAGCTGCGAAGAAGAAGACAGTGGGAAATT
>JAHZNI010002525.1:0-12084 GCA_027744415.1 Seira ritae | reverse complement strand
TAGAAGACTACATCAGGTTTAGAAAAGTGATTTAGCCTTGTTTTTTGAAAACTGACATCCAAATAAGGAACATGGACCTTCTACCAAAAACTAGCGAAGATTTTACCAAGGAGGAGTACTGGAACGAGTTTTTTCAGAAGAGAAAGGAAGTTCCATTTGAATGGTATGAAAATAACATAATGGATTTCGAATATTTTTGATGAATCCAAGCTTATAAGGAGCAATAATATAATTGATTTCATATCTTTTCATTGGATTTAAAATAGGTATGGAGAATACTTGGAACTTGCTGAACTGCTTCATAAGTATATAACCGTGAAGGATAAATTGCTTGTAGTTGGATGTGGTAACTCTACGCTAGGACCAGACTTGTTTCGTTTTGGAGTAAAGTAAGTTTAGATACTGTGTGCGGCAAAGAAGGCAATGACAAAGTACAAGCTAGATTCCTTATTTGTTATTTTAATGGACGAATTTATTTGTTTTCTTTTTTACAGAAATCAAATTAACATTGACATTAGTCCTGTAGTTATTAACCAGATGTCAAAGTCTCATCCAGATGTAGAATATAGGATTGGCGATGTTACCAAATTAGAATTTGAGGTTTGTAAGAAATCAAACTTATTAAAATTATGTAAAAAAAAGTAAATCATTTACTACTACGTTTGTTTTATATTTGTCAGGATTCAGCATTTTCCGTGGTGTTGGATAAAGGAACTTTCGATGCACTATGTCCTGCGTCGTTGAATACCGAAAATTCGCAGGATTCTGATTATAATGACGCTGTCAGCAGTTGCGACTTAATGCTTCGTGAAATTGATCGTGTGATCGGAGCAAGAGGAAGATTCATGTGCGTTTCCTTGCTGCAGCAACATGTAGCGTCTCGTTTGCTTTCGCATTTTCATTCTAAGGGATGGATGATTAGAGTTCACCGATGTTTAGACGCGGAGAAGAAAACTGAAGAACGGAGTGCAAGCTCTGAAACAGCTTACATTTTTCCTGTTTTCATGATAATTTTTACAAAAATGAGTCTTCCAGTTGGAATGAATCCTGTAAGTAATTCCACAGCTTGATTGGGCCATTTTCATATTTATAGTAACGGTATATTGAGCATCAATGTGCTTTTCTCTCGACAGGTTTTAGAAGCTAGTAATGTGACAAATAACAAGTTTACAAGATTTAAAACGCTGGGAGATCTTATAGAATTTATTAAGGAACAACAAAATTTTGCAATCATCAAAAGAGGATTGAGAAGCTTACGTTCGTTTGATGACAAAGAAATCTCAATGAAGTTAGCGTCGAGTTCTACTGGAGAAGACCGATACACTCTTTACATTGTTGATGTACCTCAATTGTTCAAGAATCCCGTTCAGAAAAAGTTTGGAATTTTCATTGTACCACAAGGAAGGTGAGTAATTAACAAGTGTCCAGTGTTCCAAAAAATGCATGAATAACTTTTATTATTTTTTATTTTAACTCGAAAGAGAGTCGGAATGGCTGTTTGGTTCGCCTGAAGGACGACTTCAGCTAGCTAACCAAGTTGGATTTAGTCGTTTGGTAATAGTTCATTTGATGAGAAGCCAGCACTATTCTTCGTTTGAGGATGTTCAAAGAGAATTGAATGATCCCTTGGCGTCATTAGCTCCTACTGCGGTAGCAGAGAAAAGAATTAAGGTAAGCTTGGAACTTGGTCATGTATATTTAAGGCTTGTTTTATTCGGAAATTAAAATGGAAAACGAAACAAGTAAAAGTAACTGGAAAGAGCAGATTTATTTCGATTTTAACTGTATCAACTTTCTTCGCTAAAAAGGGAAGAACAGATTTTCAATGATGGCCGCGTCAAGAGGATCAACGTTTTCTAAATTACTAGTGACACTAGGCACACTTGTGTTTACACTTCCTGTCGATTCTAGTTTTCCTGACATGACATTTTGTTCAGAATTAAGTATTGCCGAAGGAGCTTTAATTGTTGTGATTCCTGAAGCCGAGGGTAGATTACTTCTTGTTACGAAGTCGCAATCGCCAGAACCTCCGTGCCTATGTCTTGATAAAAGCTTGTCGAGATTGATATTTACATCTTCTGTTGATAATACTGAATGCTCAGAAGATTCAGGGAACAAAAAATTGCAAAGATTATTTCCCGTAGCAGATCTAAATGTCTCGTTCATTTGAATCGATGAAAGTTTCTTAAGCTTCCTATTGGCAGACCTTTCCCTATGCTTGCTTTCCTTAAGCTCGAGACTAAGCTTCGAATTTTCTTTTTTCATGTGCGTCACTGTCGACGATACTTCACAGTTTAGTTTTAATAACTCCAAATTTTCTTTCTTAAGTTCTTCGTTGGCTTTTCTAGTGAATGAACCAAAATAATATTGCTAAGCCTCAATCCTCGACGTTTTTTTAATTTTTAAAATATAAACCTGAGTTTTGCGACTTCCTCGACCGATTCCTCGAACTTTTGTGATACCAGCGAGATTTTTTCCTCTAGTTGGGTCAGACTCTCTAAGTGTGTTTCTTTTAGCCTTTGAATGTCCGATAATGCTTTCCCGTGCTTTTCATTCAGTAGATCTATTTTCTTCATGAGCGAACTTCGCTTTTCCCGAAATTCGGATTTTTGATCCTCGAGCTTTTGTTTCAGTTGGTCCACTTCTTCTTGAGAGTCAAGTAGCTCTTCTATTAATTTCAATATTCTGTACCGATCACTACTCGCGAGGTCAAAGATTGTTGGCTTGCTTTCCTTTGCCTTTGTTTCTGATCGCTCGAACTCAGAAGGGAGTTCACTATTAAGGATTGAGGATTTAGGCGATGGCTGCTTTAACAAATCTGCCAATGTTGATAGAGTGTTAGAGTCCATTCTAGGCCTTCTGAAATTTATTAAAGACGCGTTTACCAATTCATTGCTTAAGGTACATACTTGATTGTTCATTGATATTAGCAATTGAAATTGTTACCTTTATGTCTTTAAGGCTCCAGTAATGACGGCGGGAAAGGATGTGGGAAGCCGAAGCATAGTATTAGAGGGTCACTCGGAATTTTCAGGCGACTTTGTTGTGGAGGATGTAACGTGCGAAGAAAAATTGTTAAGAAGACTGATTTTTCTCAATAGTCCAAATGTAATTCAATCTGAAGTTGAGTTAAAACTTGGTGAGTTTTTATAGCCGTTTAAATCCTTGGCTACTTACATGTCTATGTCTAATAGGTCCACATGCTTATTAAAATCTCATGTTTGCATTTTGTAGCAACGAAAAGGCAAAAATCGTACAAAATACCACTCACAAATACACTTTCATGTCAGCATCATTGTATCATGTTGATTGGCTTTGGGATGCTCAGGTAAAATTGAGTTTTTACTGTCAAAATCAAACTGTCGTAGTTAGTTTCGTTGTTCAGTAAACATTCACAATTTGAGGCATTATGTTTTGGTTCGCTCAGACATTTTTTCGATAGTTCCGATGAAAATCTTGGAGACGTAAGCTGCTTGCTTATCGGACTTGGAGGGGGACTTCTTGCTTCATTCCTAATAAACTTCATGTCCATGGTACGTTTGATACTTTTTTTAAAACTAGCTTCAGCAATCGAAATGATTATAGGGTATATGGGATGGTTATAATGATATCAGTGATTCACAGCGTATGTTTCTAATTAATAGCTCAAACTGACTGCTGTTGAGATTGATCCGGACATTGTTAAGGTGGCCAATGACTATTTTGGTCTACCGAGGAATGATAGACTTCATGTATTAGTGAATGACGGACTGAAGTTTATCCAGAGCACCGGTGAGAAAAATGGAGGCAAAATATGTATTACAATTTCTCGCGGTATGTTTTAATTATATGCATTTAAAATATTAAATGTATTGTTCTGAATTTTACAGAAAAGAAGTACAATTTAATTCTCATCGATGTGGATAATAAATCCCAACGGGAAGGGCTAAGTTGTCCCCCGCCCGAATTCTTGGAGGACTCGGAAATAGAAAAAATGAAAAACGTGATGGATCCAAAGAAGTCAATCTTAGTTTTGAATTTAGTTTGTCGTAACGAGGAGTTAAAATTACAATATATGCAAAAAATTAGCAAGTATTTTAAGCTTTTATGTTATTACGATGTTCCCGACGAAGTAAATAGACTTGTGTTTTGTTTCTCCGATCAAATTATTGATTTACCTTCCGTGAAAAATAATTTGTCAGCCTTGGTTCACAAGTCAATAGATTCAGTTGTCCAAATGGAGAGTAAGAGAAACACCTTAACGAATTCTTCAAACAAAGGTGGAAAGTCGAAGAAGGGAAAAGTTCATGGTGATCGTGATCATGGCGGCGGCTCATCCGACGATAGCACTTCAAAATCTGATAGTTTTGATGGTGCACTTGAGGATGCCGACTTAATTTCTGATAGCTTTAAGATTTTAACCAGTTAGTTCAAAGTCTGAACCTTACGTACAGATATAATATGTAATGGAAAAGAATAATACAATACATACATTTGCAGCGATGAATTGATTCTCTCTAGAAAATTGATGATGGGTGGCATTTACTTGTCACTCAAAAATAGTTTGTGAGCCTGCAACCTATTGTTACAAATCCAAGTTCAAATTACTGGCAATGGATGTGTTTTTTGCTTCGAATGGCACTTTATGACTTGTAGAAAACTAGTTTTGTAATAATTAATCAACAAACGATCGGAAATATGCGGCGGATGATATAAGAGATTGAGCGGCGAGTTGTAAAAAAATGTTTTTGTTTTTGTGCAAGTGGTGGTCAATGTAATTTCCTCAAGACCTGAAATTCGTTATTTATCGGTATGTAGTGTCTCATTGTTGTCGTGTGCATGTATGGTTCTTCGTAAATAATTTAGTTGTTGCAATCCTCGAAGAGTGTGTATCTATCGGATTCGAATTCTTTAAGCCTTTTAATAATACGTGAATTAGAGCGTTCAAATAATTATTGTCTTGCTTCCAAAAAACTTCAAGCAAGTCATTCATTAGTAATATCGGAATTTAATATTATTAAAAATACGTAATGCATATTAATTGATTAATCAAACAACGCATTTTTGTACAACTGCTTCAATCATATTTTGTTTGCAGACAAGTTGGCAGGAAAATCATGTAAATTGAAAACCTCAACAAATAAAATCAAAACGGATTCTTCACTTAATAAATTTGGTTGACTCGTTGTGTGCCATCTGTTTTATTTTTTCTTGAAATTCATACAAATTAAACTAGATTTAAAGTAATACACATCTTAAATAAGATAATTTAAATACACGAGTGACAAGAATAATGTTGATGGTGACAATTAAAGCATTTTACAAACATATCATCTGCAGCCTACATACCTCGCGCAATCAGTCATTCTTGTATGCGACTTTAAATTTTAAAGTTTAAAATGATAATGAGAAACAGGACATGGACATATCAAGTACAACAATTAAATCAAGTCCCATATTTTACATGCACCCAGTTAACACCTCCTGTCGCAGTTGTTTAACTGGTAAACAATTCGACAAACGATTCTCTGATATTATTTCTCTGCATGATTGCTATTTAAGTTTTACTTGTGATGGTCAAGAGTTGAATGGAGAATTCACCGAAACCAGGAATGGAAATAAACCTTAGCAAGGTAGGTATGTATTTAGTATTTAGTAGTTACACTATTAAATATTACGCGCATTTAACATTATGAAACAAATACCTCAAAAACGCAATATTTATATTAAAGCAAAACTCGTAATTAACATGGTTTATATATTATGCTCATAATATTATTATCGACAATACATACATAAAAAATGAATGATACACTTAAAATTTCAAAGATTCGTGCTTAAAGCTTTATGACAAAAACAACGTTTTCCTAGTTTGCTTGACAGACAGTAAGAAAAAGAAAACTGAGCAATAAAATGATTTTTTTGTGGACCTGTATATTTTATCACCTCAAATCAAATTAAGAATCAATCGAGGGAGCTCTCGGGTTTGGCTAAGGTTAAAAGATGAACTTCATTTGATCCGGAGACGTCCTTCGCCAAAAAGCCACATGCAAACTCTATCTATTGTCCAAGCTAGAGCTACATCTCCAAGGAATACAATCAGCATAGTCTTCTGAAGCTATCAGATGATCAAAAGAAACGACAAATGAGATGAGTAATTAATTAGGATGACAAACTATATTATGAAAAATGAACGATTAGTACTTACCTCTTGAGGAATGGGAACAACTTCAAACTGTTCGCAAAGATCAGGGAAAATCCGAGTAATTAGCATCCCAACTGCACTGCTAGCCATCACAATGCTGTAGAAAAATGGTTTATTTTCTGAAATACTTTCCATGAATGGATGACCCTACAAATAACAGAAACAAACGGTGTGAATTTAACTTATTTTACTAACTCTTAAGAATAACATAAAATTTGAAAATGTAATTCGGATAGAAAATGTACCCGGTAGTTGACAAAGAATGTCGTGACCTGAAGAGCTAGGGAGATTATGTAAACTACACTATTCAACAGATTTGGCTCGAACTTTTTGTCCAAGTCGACTTTTGCTGGCCTGTGGCAATTAAGAAAAAATTATCTTATATTATATTACATTTAAATCATTTCGTACATGAATATTTTTTATTAACGTACTTGTCTTCAGGAGCGAATTCAAGGGACCTTTGGACGAGATACACAATCACGGCAAAATGCACCACGAATTGAAGCAGAACAGTCAACAAAGTGTACGCATTAAAGATATTGGGCAGTGGGCGCTTCTTCGACAAGCTTTTGAGTGGCTGTCAAAACAGAAACACGCGATTTTATAATATTTCCATGATTCATAAATAGTTTAACTTTAACCGTGACTCTACCTTTGAGTGGGAAATGAAGAAGAAGCATGCCGCAAGAAGCAATCCATGAAATGTTGCTTGCGAATCGCTCAATTTGATACCGTCTAAGTAGAGCACCGACTGACTATAAGCTAGGATGAGAGCATTCAATGCTAAGATCTTGAACATTTGCAGAGTCGTTACAAGAGTACACCGCCCTTGCTTAATCACATGGCAAACTGAAACGACAAAAAAGTACACGAAATTCAATTCCGGAGTTTGGAGAAGCATTCGGCTTCAACTGCTATTAGCACTCACTGCATTCGATTGATGACATTTTTGATGAAAATGGTGCAGCGATCGAGGCGTCCCCAAGCTTAACAACCTGAGCACGCTCCTCTTCCTCCAACTCTTTCATCAATTTCTGAAGTTGTTGTTCCATAGCAGCACTTCTTTCTCCTCTTCCAGTCCCACTAGACGATTGGCCACTTCCTGGCCGTCTTCCTCCTGGAGGTCGACTACCCGCACTAGCAACAGATCTACGAGCCCTGGCTCCATCAGCAGTTGAAGGATGACTATCCTTGCTGTCACCACTTCCATTTCGCTGAGCGTTCCCTTGCTTCTTTTGCTCCATTTCAGCCATGATCTTTTTCTTCTTTTCAACCCACTCGGGACAATGAGACAAGATGGCTACTCCAACGTGAGCGTGTTTCAAAGCTCCAACATCGTTTGTTCCGTCCCCACACATGAGGGTACAATAGCCTCTCGTTTTGATAGCATTTATGACCCATTCCTTCTGCTTAGGAGCCATCCTCGCGTAGACTGCGACATGAGGAAGGATTCTTGTCAGCCTGCTAACAAGGTCTTTCCCTTGGTACATCATTATTCTACTAAGGCCATCACCGGTTACACAAAGATCATAATCGGAGATTAACTGTCGATCATCCGCCTCCTCAAACGAATGTTTCACGCTTCCATCAATCGATTCCCAGTTGAAGGTTTCAGGATTGAAAATCAGCATGGTTTCCTTTGAAGCCATTTTCAATTGTTTTGCTACATGACAAGCTGTTAAGGGATTGTCTCCCGTGATCATTACGGCTTTGTGAGACGAATACATGATTTCCTGCATCACTTCCTTAGAGTCTGGTTTCAAGGGACAGGATACCACAACAAATCCCTGGAACTTCAGTTCAGATTCTATTTCGTCTCTGGAAAGTTGCCGTAAATCTTGACTGTTGAGTTGACCAAGTCGTTTGTTTCCTAAGGCAAGGACGCGAGCTCCCTTTCTTGTGAATGACAAATATGTACTATCATAATCCGAAGGAAGTTCAGCAAACATAGTCTTCATGATTTCAGGAGCCCCTTTCACAGCAGCAAAATATTCCGTTTGCAAACCTTCAGAGTATCCGGCCACGACGGACATTCTTTTCAAAGCAGAGTTGAAGTGGAATCGATGGAAAATCTTCACACCTTTGAGCCCTGAGTTGCTTCCGGATTTCTTTGGAACAACAACATCTTTGTTCAAATCCCAATCTATCCATTTTAGGGTAACTTTTTCCAATGGATCTCCAACAACTGTGCCATCTTCAAGAGTTACTAAGGCATGGCAAGTAGCAAGGGTTTGAATGGTCTCGGGGGCGAGAGAAGATAACGGTTCAGGTTTGCTGTGTCCACCTTTCATTGCAACACCTTCTATTACGAGATTGTCAGATGTCAATGTTCCAGTCTTGTCAAAACATGCGATTTCGACTTTTCCTGCGAAGGGGATTCGAAACGGTTCCGTACAGAATACGCCAAGTTTCGTCAGTGACAGAACTGATGAGTTGACGGCTAGACTGAGTTCTATCGGCAGTTCAGGAGGAACGACAGACGTCAATATCAAAGTACATTCCAAGAATAGTTTGTAACGATTTCTGTCTGGATCCTCAGTTCCTAAATTAAAAGTAAATACAATAATAATTAGAAAAATAATTATTAATCAATGGATCAAGAATGTTAAATGCCAACAATGCCGAGACCAAGAGTAATTAAAATTATAAAAGGAATTCTAAAATTCTCGTCAATACTGTCATTTATCGTTTAATGAACCTGAAAGACAAAGAATGGCGCGGTGGCACGCTCGGTGAACAATTCATTGAAGGTCGGAATTCGCATCAGAGTTCTGGAAAAACAAGTGTCAATTACTTCTTCCTTCTCCATTCCTATTTTGACTTAACTAGAGGGAAAGTCGATATTAGTCATACCTGTTTTCTCCATACTTTCTACTGGTATTGGCAATTTCACCATCATCTGTGTAACCTTTATGATTCAAATATGTCTTCAGCATGTGACGAACGGGGAACTGTATGGCTTGAAATGACTTGGAGTCGAAGTCCCACTCGTACTTGATTTCTTGAAACACTATCCAAACAATTTTCTTTCCATCCTCCTAAAATTGCACAAGAAGAAAAGGATTGAAAAGTGTACCGTTAAGCGGGAGCAGGGATTTAAATTATTAATAATTATCGTAAAATCTAACCATTTGCTTATGAATTTTCACCAATTCAGCGGACCCATTCGTGGGAGTTGGTGTAACTTTTGCCAGCTTAGCTTTCACTGGATCTACTTCCTGAAAGTAACGAAAATACACACTAAGAATGCGGTTTATAACTAATTAAAGAACGAGAAATGACGAAAAAGGAATTCTTGATTGATATTATCTTACCTGAGAACAAGTTAGGCACGCGCACACGTGAACAGACCAATGGCAACACAAATAGACTAGAGTTTGCAAAACAACAATAACAGCGAGCCCAATCATCCCGGCTTCGAATGACGACTCTGGATCCAGCCATGTTGTCCAAATCACAGCCCAAGCCGCATACAGGAATGCAAACGGCCACACATATCCATGCAGAAGGACAGGTCGGGGTGTATACAACGACACACTTTCCACCAACTCCTCCGGATCCGTAGACGACATTTTAGCCGCTTTTAAAGAAGCTCACCTCAGAGGAACAGGATTCTCGGACTTCAAAAAAGCCTTCTAGGAGCAAGTTCAAACATCTAGCAAGTATAACTTGCATCTACAACAATAAAATGTGCATTCATTAGTTTTAGTTCACAAAGAATTTCCACGGCACCTTTTCAATATTCGTATACAGAGCAAAGATGTCTAATCAAGTCCCCTTGTCTTATCTGATAAGAGGTGGACCAAAACTTAAACAAATGCCATGTCCTCCAAACACACGACCTTACTTACCTAAATTTATTCCTTGGGATGCAGAACTTTAACAAAGCATATTGTTAAATTGTTTCTTTCTCCTCGACTCTCATTCATCCATACCCTCTTTTCACTATAATCAATAATCACCAATCACATTCATTCACAATAGATCAACCCTAAAGAGAACAAAACCCTAAAGTTTTTTATGACAAAACCGTCGGCCGTCGGCATAAATTAAACATTCAAAGCAAAATTTATGTGTCACTAGAATCAATAATATATCAAGATTTGACGGTACATAATACTTTCAAGTGGGTGAAAATTGCTATTGTTTTGCAAAATAATAATATGTTGAAAAATTGATTTTGACTCAAACTTAACAACAAATACAAGACTTGAGAAGAGCAGACCTTTAGTGGAAAGAAATACCTTTTGTAGGTTTGGACTTTTTTATTCCATTCCATATGATCAAAATAATATGTAACTTGAATTAGTTCGGCATCGGCTCGACTTCCTTAGTCCAAAAAATGATTGTCACAGCACAGACATAGACCAATAGACACAGAGAAGGTAAAGGAGACGTGTGAAGTTACAAAATTATAACCTGTTTTCAAAATTTAGCTCGTGCAAAACGATCTTTATGGGAATTGGAGAAGACAGCATGTTCAATGACAACTTCTATCCATATATTCCATCTGTTTAATGTCTGGCAGGGCAAAGCATTACTGCAATTAACCCTTGTGCAATGTTACGTATGAAATGAATGAAGTTAGTCAAGTACATAGTTGGAATGATCATGATCATATTATGGCTCATCTACATTACATACTATACCGCTGCTACTGGTACGTACGGTGCACTATGCAACATTTAAACGCACTGCCTATGCCTCATAATAATTGCATGTCGTGTAGGGATAAGAGGAGCAGGCTATAAGTGCATCTGTATACGACCAAATCTCTCATTTCAGTCGATGATGGTCTTACCCCTCGAAATACGTTTTTTTTTATTCTCGTTCTTTAGTAGGTAAACAAAAAATAAATATTTATAGTTAGTTGTTTTAGAACATCCAGGAAATAGTCATCTGTGAACATTAAGTGCTAACTACTGTCAATTAGTCAGGAGGATTTATTGCATTGTCATTGTATTTGGGGAGGGAGCAAGCTAAATGTATTGATGATTAATATATGACTCCTATATACTCTATACTCAGTATTTAAAAAGTGTAATTGAAAAAGAAAGTTATTATATAATGGAGCTGGAGAATTAATGAACTTTGTCCATGTACATACTTAGTATTTCCTTTCTTGTACATTAACCATTCCCCAAAAAGCTTGGGGAAGAACGTAAATTGAAAGTTGTGGGAGTTCAAGTATTATTACTTCAGTAATTTTAATGACTTATTATTTCATTTTGGTATTTTTTTGCAGCTCAAAGCTTGTTTGCAGAGAAAGGAGAAGGGGCTTTCCTTTTCTGAAAAGCACCGCTAGGAGTGAACTCTACTTGACCTGCATTTTCAAAGAAAACCACGCCACGTGCGTGGTGGATGAATGAGGGTACAGCTCATTTCTCTGAGAAAGTCACCGAGGCGCTGTTGCTGCTACTGGCTTCGTTTTTAGGTAAAAATCTCTTACAGTTTTTATTGAGCTTTCATGCTAACGGAGTTTTAAACGATTTCTGGGCCAATTTTTACATCGGTTTAAAGTTGTTTTCCTTAATCAAACTATAGAATTAAAGTATGCGAGTAAAATGTGTTGTTTGCTTGTTTTAGTTGTCTTTCTAAACTTTGGAATTAGCAAGTTTACTTTTAGTTTTAACTTTGCAAATTGATTTTGCTTGCATAAAGCAACATTTAATTCGTGTGCTATCTCTCTTAGGAAGGAAAATAATCTGTGACTTTTTACTTCAAATTGTTTACCTAGACCCGAGTTAAAATTGATCATTTAAATGATTGCTTACCGCTTGCTTACCTGACTTAGAGTTGATTCGTTGATAGTTAATTCAGTTTTATGATTGTCTACACCACAGGAGCCAACCAATGCTTTAACTTTCACAGTGGATAACAGAAGATTGCATAATGTC
>JAHZNI010002524.1:0-10297 GCA_027744415.1 Seira ritae | reverse complement strand
GGGGAACAAGTCCCAAGCATTATTACGTGACATGTCTCTCTGCACAATGGCAATTGCTTGTTTAACAACGGAGGTTCTACTTAATAAGGTGGTTGAAACGAATTCGACGAAGATTCATGAGGATGAAAACGAGACCATGAAGACAAGACCAACTTTCATGTTTTTTGAGCAAATAAAGAAACAACTCGGGCTCATATTGTCAAAGTCATGGGAAAAGAGCAATAAGTAATGTCGAAAATCCCAACAGACACGTCAAGGAAAAAAGAACAACTAGAACATTACCTACCATTGTGAGTCACTTTACCTGGATATTGTCAACAGCCAAACCGAAAAGTAAGCTCATGAGAACCATTGTCACCATCAGAATATAAATTGTGTAAATAATAAAGAGTGGAATGTAAATGTGGCCTTGATGCTCAGCATCTGTCCATGTTCCCTTAAATACTCCCCAGAAATCAACGTCTCCGGTCATCATCAGAAAGACTTTGAATACTGCAACAGGAATGAAGCGGAAATATTCATTCTGTGTGGGAAGAAAGCAAAAAATCCACTTAAATATTTATTTAGTGTTCAGCTAGTGAAAGCTGAAACTATTTATAAGATTCATTGCAACCACCAACGCAGGAAGAGGAGATTCTACGTAATCTAATTTGTTACGATGCACGCCAACGCACTAACCTGGGGCAACATGACTGAGAAACCCAGAGCGAATGCCAAGAGAAGTGGAGAGAAAGTAAAAAGCAGCAGACAGAAGTCCCGAAATACCTAAAAAAAATAATAAAATGAGATAGAATTTTGTTAAGTATTATTCCAGTTTCTGTCGGAGAATATTGACGGTGGAGATGGGATGAGACAAGACGACATACTAGTAATGTTTTTTTATGTACCATTCTTGTGAAAGAATCATATAATCAAAATATATATATAATCAACTTGAGTTTGCATTCAATTCAATAAGTATAAACCCCAAAATTGAATTTTGCTGGAAACATATGTACCTACCTTGACAAATATTCCAACGAAGATGCCAAAATACGGGATCCTTCCTATTTGGGCTAAAAGCAAAATCCATCCGTAGACCAAGGTGAACTATATGCATTCAACGTTCAAAAGGACTCATATTTTATTTACAGTTCCAGTTTTCCTCCGGAATTGGATGGAATTGTTTCGACATGGACATGAACATTCCAAAGATGCATTTGGCAATTTTATTTTGCACAATAAATAAACTCAAGGAATATATTTTTTACCGCAGCGAAGGCATAAAGCCAACTATGGGCATAGAGGCCAAGGCCTGGAGCAAGTGTAACGGAAATGCTGAATGCAAGTAGCCACCAGCACCAGTTCAGTGGTTCCTTGAAGTAATCATACCAGCCCTCAAACATTTTATACAGCTCGTACAAAACGACTCCCGCGGCGAATGCTGCGAATAAATAGGCCATAATTTGTGTCCTCAGCCGCCAGTCACAAGTCATTTCGTGAGCTTTAAAGTATTCGGTGAAAGAGTTGAAGTAGTAAGGGCTTTGCTGGTTTTCTCTAGTCCCCTGCTCGGCTGCGGTGGGAATAAAAATACCAAATGTGGCTTTTACAGCCGACTCATCATTGCTTTGGACATTGGAAGTGGAGATGGACATGGACCGTGCTTGTGGAAATCTTGGGAAAATGTTTACCACGCTGCTGCTACCACCAGGCTTGACTTTCACTGCGGAAAAGGCGGTAGATGCTCTATTGTAAAAGCAGGTCGCACTGACAAATGTGTCAAACACGTAGAAAGTGTAGAGGGAGATGAGGAATAGCTGTCAAGAGATAGATTATTATAAAAAGTTTTTAGACTTGATTTATGATCCCCTAACTCCCAAAATATATTTTGTCCATCGCATCAATGCATGGGCTTCTCATATATTTTTAATGAATTTCTATTCATTCAGTGAAAGAAAGTGAAAGTCTGAAAAAGCAATGACCTTTAAAGGTGAATTAGGGTTAGGTTTGACAGAGACACGTTTGTTTTAGCTTTAGCATAATATTATTCATCTATGTCATTCTTCTGCCTGGTGAGAGGCATTGATAACTTTTCAGAAATGCATGAAGGCAGAGGCTACGAAAAAAACAGGAAAAAGAGACTAATGAGCGGAGCGATATTATTCTGACTCTGTTTTGTTTGAACGAAAATAGAATGCGGTAGAGGGGAAAGTGCAAAACGTGTGAAGAAGTTTATAATAAAATACAGGGATATCATTTGCATAAAACGCGTTTCACTTTGCACAACAACAACCGAATTGAATTTCTCCTCTTACGATCATTGCAAAATCGTATGCATTCCACATTGTACGAGTTTACAAATAATATCCAGGATGTATTCAATCCAATGAATCTGAATGATACATGATATCAAAGGGAGTTGGGTGGAAGTTGATATCAAGGCTCATTAAAATGAAAATGATTCTCAAAGCCCACTTTTTTGTGTTTCCCATTCCATTATCAATTCTTTAGGTACTCATTCCGAATTTTCATGTTTCATGTTCGTATCCGGAAACTTGCCGATGCGGATAGTTGCCGATCGTTTGCACCAAAATTGTAAAAAAAAGTTTAGTTTAAAAAGGGAAGAAATGGGGGACAGTAATTATGGTAATTAAGAAAAACGAAGTGAGAAAACAACGTGGCGAAGCCGCGTTGATTTCTTATTTAACACTTGCTGATTTTGGTGAAAACTCTTGGATAAAAGAAAATTTGGTGCGAACCCGCTCCATACTGATTGGTGCAAACTTATTTTATACAGAGTGGGGCAAACGCATTCGATATAGCTTTGGTGCAAACTCATTTGGCAGATATTTACCGTTTGGTGCAAACTCTCGATCGGCAACTTTCCGCATCGGCAAGTTTCCTAAAAGCTTCATGTTGGAGTAACTCGAGTTGTTAAACATGTGCTTCACGTGTCCATTACACATTACACTGCATAGATAAAGTGTTATTTTATTACCCTCCGTAAAAACAAAACATATGAACTTACGTATAGGCTTCTGAGAATGAAAAATAGCCTCCGGACACTCAGCCATTTCAAGTGAACAAAAGCCTCGACGAGCGGATGATTAACAACTGCCTCAATAGCTGCGAGATCAGCCTTCAATAAATAATTCAGCAGCTCTGTTTCCGTCGGGGGAACTGAAGAAGGCGATGATGATGCAGAATGAGTGGATGGCATTGTCGCGGACGACAGAGACAAGGATTCATGAGAAAGTCTCTTTCCATTATTTCCTGGAGAAACATTATCTGGCCCACTCCTTCCTCCTGTTGTTCCCATTTCACTTATTATTCTGTTTGATCCTTCCCGTTTCTTGGAAAGAAGAAGAGATGCTCGTGGAATGTGAGAGGGGGCAATATTATTACTTTCGTGCTTCAAACGAGGTGGAAGAATTCGTTTGCCTTTCCTATTTTTTAATGGCGTGGGCTTGGACTTTGCCGTCGTGAAGCCTTCATGAATGGCTGGTTCTTGAAGGAGAAGCCTGTATTTTTAATCATTTCATGTATTTTTACTGGAAAAGCTTTCCAAAATCAAACTCAATATTTTTTCCTACGCACTTTAACAAATGGAAATTAAAAGTTTGTGCTTATACGTATTTTCGTGATTAATGGATTCGTTGTTTGAACTTGAACAATGGTTGGCGAGCAGGAATGTGCTCTTTAACATACCCAGTCATACGCGACGGGTACATTTGTGGGGAGGACAGGTTAATTTATTGCGTTGTTTAAAAAGGAGAGACATTCCTAAAACGGCGCTAATGTAATATATAGCTTGTGCGAGAGAAAGGAACTGCCACATAATATATGTATGGCTGCTTTCTTGTTACTGTACCTGAAATCCAAGCGTAGGGCTCGATGAACCCCTTCCATACTCCCAGTGTCATGGACGCTGATGCATTTGTCAAATTCAGTTTTAAGCACGTCTGGAACATATTGGGCAAGCAGCGTTGCAACGCTTGTTCCATTAACCCTTTAAAAATAACAGTTTTGATGATGATACATTGAACTACATATATATGAACATGATGATATTGATTATATAATACTTCAAGCATACACATTATGTATATTATGTCAGTCCTAAGTCTGAAATGATAATGATTGGCTTTTCATATGACACTGTGAGCAAGAAATAATTTGTTTCGACAGGTACTTAAAAATGAAAAAGGAATAATGGGAGGACATTTGACGCTTCATGATCATCTCTTCTAAGTTCTACAGAAAAGATTTGAGAAAATCCGTGACTTTATATAGCCTTTCTTTCACTAAATACTTTGGAAAATCACGGCAGATTCTAAAAAATCGGTAAAAAGGGTAAAAATGTGCCAATGCCAAGGAAAGGCCCAAATCAACATTGATTGGGCTTTTCAGAACCATGTTATTCGAAATATGAATGCCTATATTATGAATGTATTTGATTTATGCATGCTATACCAGTGATTTATATCCGCACCGTTGCTCAGCAGAAAGCTCGCAGGTGAGGAAAGTCGATTTCGAGCTGCAATGTATAGTGGAGTTTCCCCAAGGTCATCCTCTGCGTTCACACTAACCTCCCCGTTTTCCATGAGGATTTGTAAGCAAAGAATGATTTCATCACAGCAGGATTTGCAGCGACAATCTGCGAACAATTTTTTTCTTAAAGTTCATAGGAGTTCCTAATCAAAACTGAAAGATTGATTAAATATGAGAAAGGAAGGCTTGAGTGTGAAAACAACCTTCTTCCCCTTCATCACTTCAAACATGTTTCATTTTAGGTATCTGGTTGGAACGCACTTCCCTTCCCTTAGGACATTTTCATATTACCTGAGTTGAAGAGAGCGTGAAGAGAGGTCCATCCATTATCAGCTTTGATATTTGGATTTATGTCGAAATCCTTAACGAGAACTCTGACACAATCTACTTTCTTCTTGAGACAAGCATGATGAAGTAGCGTGAAATTTCGGTGAGTCGGATCTTGAGTGTCTAGGGGAAAGTCGGGATTTTCAATGAGTTTCACCAGAAGACTTTCCCAATCTCCTTGAAATATGTAGGCTCTCAGCTCATCAAATATTATCTTATCATCGTTATTAAGCTCCGTAGGCGTCTTCTGGCTTGTAGAACTAATAAGGTTTGCCTTCCCAGTATCTCTTTGCCCCACTAACGGAGAAAGCAAATATTCCTCTTCCGTGAAAGTTAATTCACTGTCGTGGATTTCTTTGCTTATGAAATTATAACGAGAATCGTCGAATTGTGCGGGTGGAGGGGGCGAATCCATTTTGCTACTTAAATTATTAATTACTTTGAAACAGAACTGGAAATATCAGGAAATATAGATTTTCTTAATTTGCAAGCAAATAATGAAACTTATCGATTGAAAAATTAATACTGACGAGGACTGCATTTCATTTCATGCACGGCACAAAGTTAGGAATGTTCATCAGTGTCAAATGGACTATATATCGGATTTTTCAGAAGAGCATCGACCATGAATCATAATCATAACATAATAACATGAATTCGTCATTGCCATTCTTATCATATGGCCACAGTCATAAGATAATGCAAATGATAAGACAAGCTATATTTCAAAAATGTCTGTTCTTCACAGAGTGAGCAGCAAACTCTTGCTTAATATTATACTTTTTACTAATAAGATAAATAAATCTGGGGAGATTTCACCGCAAATGCGATAAAGAGAACTGATATTTCTAAAAAGCTCTTTTTTATTTATTAAATCATTTTGCAATCGAAATCGAAATCTGAGCAGTACAAAAATTTGTTTGTCTAAACTACTGATAAGTGAGCTTGTCGCATCTTTATAATTTACATAAATACGTTCGATAAAACTGTTAGTATCGGTGCAGTGTCTTGTAGAAACCCCGCGTTGGTATTATTTTGGTAATAATGCAATGCGATTAAATTAATTTCAGTAAGAACGTAACAGGAATTTAGGCACTAAAGCAGCACTGCCACATTTTGACTTGAGATTATTATTGGAAACGTAGATTACCTTGCGATAGTTAAAGTTAAAATAACATTACAATACTTTTTGTTATCATTAAAATACAACAAACGCTAATTTAAAAGGTAAGTGTAATCAGTACGGTGTGTTAGCTGAGTTAGAAAATTAATAAATTAAATACATGATATTACGTTAGTACAAACATAAATACACTCAGACGGAATGGAATGCATGATAGAGCAAAGGCAAAGCTATCATCACGAAGATCCAAACTCGGCCATCCACTTTTCATATTTCTCGAGGTCGTCTTGACTCACACTTTTATTGCACTTCTTTAAGGCGTCATCAAAATCTCGTTGGGTAACGGGCAGATCTAATTCCTCTTTGGGTAAAGCTCGAATTTCTTCCGGCTTTAGACCAGCGACTCTTCTTCTCATTGCCATCATAGAAGCATCACTAAAAATCATAAATTCAGGGTTTAAAAAATAATGCAACTTCATCAAATGAACTCCTGGTTCATTAAATGCTGAGTTTGAGTAGGGCTCACCGGCAAACACTCGTAATATCAGCACCCGAATAACCATCAAGTTTTCTTGCGATAGCACTTAAGCTTACATCATCACCAACTTTTACATCTCGTAGATTGATTTCCAGCAACTTCTTTCGACCTTCATCTAAAGAGTAATATTACCATACAATATTAGCAATTTGATTCAATTAAGAGATTCACACGCATTTCTACAGAGAATTCATAAGCTTACTTTTAATTTTAAATACATACAACTATTTATCTGAAACATTAAAAACTAGATTCTAAAATTAAAATTGCAAAAAGTTTTATGTGTACCGAGCCATTTCAAAGAGAAGACGAACTAATTTCTCAGATTCTCCTCGATATTTTGATGTCAATGTTGATGAAGAAACGTTGAAAAATGTTGTCCCACACTCGGTTGCAACGGCTTTGGCCAAAAGTGTTTTGCCAGTTCCGGGTGGCCCGACCATGAGTACTCCTTTCCATGGGCGACGAATTCCCTGAAATGTAGAAAAAAACAGACATTCTTCAAGTCAACTCTTTACAAAACAAAAATACGGGGGCCCGAAAAATTGATCGGCAACGCCGTCGGGATTGGAGGCCCGAATTGAAAAATTCCTGACCCGTATTCGGCATCTTTCAAAACTCGGGCTTTTTGCCGTCGGGATTTTAACACCAGAAAAATATTTTTCGGACCCCCGCAATAATAACGTTTCTCTATCACAAATTGATTATCCTACCGTGAAAAACTGCGGCATCAACATAGGCAACACCACAGCTTCCTGAAGTAAATTCTTAGCCTCCACCAAATCCGCTATGTCATCCCAGTGAATGCTTAGATTCTTCTGGAGAATATCTCTTTCCAACATATCCACCAAATCTCCATCCGCATGACACTCTGGCTCGAAACGCTTCTCCTCTTCTTGGGGCTGATCATCTTTGTTATCCTCCTTTCCAGGCTGCTTTTCGTCTTTTGTGGGATTTCCAGCAGAACGAGTGCCAGTCCCACTGGGCTGACCTTTCACAGGTCTATTAGCACCGACTCCAGCCTTTGAGTCCTTCCTTCCTCCAGCTGCAGTTCCATTCTTGTTTGCTGCAGCATTCTTCCCACCTGCTTTACCCGTAGCAGCATTACGACGTATTGGCTTTGGCTGGACAACGGGAGCTGGGTTCGTTACAGGTCTATCTGGAGGTGGAGGCCATACATCGGGATCCCTTGATTGAGCTCCTAGGGGATTCCAAAGGTCCCTGGTGGGTTCTTCAAATGAAGGTATTCTTAAAACTGGTCCAATGGCTCGGTCGTTTGCTCCATCAGTACGGAAAAGTTGCAGAGTGTTTGCTACCTGTTTAACATGCTCATATTCTACTGCCATTTGTTGCTGAACCTAAACCAATTAAAGTAGATTAATATCAATCAGTTTTTATCTAAACTAATCAATCATTATTAAGTCACTTCACTTGACTATGCCCACTCTTATTTTTTTACCTCTTGCCATCTCGTTTTCCTAATGGGATCACCAATCTGGGGAAGAAGTCGATGAATCTGTTGCACTACTCCTTGATAATACACTGAAGACCTTTAAATAAAAAAAATGAACAATTAAGTTTAACGTTTTAAACTGTTAAAACTTCATTTTCATTCTTAATTTTACAAGTTTTAACTTACATCTCGTAGTTGCCCATGAGGGCCTGCTCCCTCGCCAACTTGGCATTTTCGTAAATTTCATTAACCACAACAGACATTACCGAAACAGGCACTTTAAAATATTAATTATTTCCTGGAGAAGCACCTGGAAAAATAAACAGTTGTGCCCCTTCAACCCTTGAGACGAAATTGGGGTCACAGAGAGAATTCAATGCGCGCCCAAAACATTCGCTCTATGGCTTTATCGATCGATCAAGTTGCAAGCTGTCAGCAACAGTCAAGCCAATGCATAATTGCATAAGAAAAGAAGATGAAAATGCCGAAGATGATGCTTGTTTCATGCAGATGCAGACTTTCACTTCTGCACCTCCACCCATCCTCATCCTTCTCCCTCCTAAATATTCCTCCAAAGTCTCTCACAATTTTTTCTTTTGCAAATTCCTAATTTCTTCCAATGTGAAAAGTGAAAATTAGTTAAGTTTGTTAATTAATTAGTGCCATGAAAAAATGAAAGAACGCGTTGGTACAGAGTCCACGAGTGGCTCTACCGAAATCACCCCTGGAGGGATATTATGTGGAGTGACAACGTCAGTGGAAGTGCTGCTCCATCAACAGAGCAAAGCACAATCAACGGACAACTCTATTAGTAGTGGACCAGGAGATGGTTTACTTGACGCCAGCACCAACGCCACGGCTGCATCCAGCCCTGCAACGCTCCCATTCCGATTACAGTCGCAGCAACAGAATCAAATCTTCAATTTGGATGTGGAGGACCGTGACCCTGGCCATGGATCTTGTGGAAGCTCTGCATTTAACAGTCAAGGAGCTTCGAGGGCGTCGACGTTGTCTCTGAAGAAGAAAAAGGTTAATATTGCTACGAAAAGTAGTAAGTTTCAATTTCCCCCGGTGAAAAGGGATGTCGACATTGATAGCGATTTGGATCTGGAAGCGGCGCATGAAACGACTGCTTTGAACAATTATTCCAGTCGGACGACCACTCCTTCCGCGGATAACTATATGACCATGTCAGGTAAAAAATCAGCATATTTTTTCAAACTACTGATTAAAATTGAATTGTGATTAAAGGGTTTTCTTTATTTTCCAGGGACGATTACTCGGGGAAAGCGAGCGGGACAGCAAGCTGACGTCAGGGTCAACATTTCCCGGGAAGAACTCGAGCTCATCGAATCCACTCATGCAAAGCTCAAAGCGGAAATCGAGGAATGTGCCGGCACAAGGGCAATGAACGGGGCAGACGTAGCCAGAGCTGGAAAGAGGGGCTGTTGCCACTGCGGCCTAAAGAGAGGACTCCACATATTCCTCTTTTCCTTCATATGTTCCCCTATTGTCTTTCTATTCGCTTCAGTGTATTCATTCTACATGGGAACCCTGACATGGTACAATGTATTCTCGTTCATGGAGGAAAAACCATTCCTTTGCCGAGTTGTAATGGCACCTCTACTCATCATTCTATATCCCATTTTCATCCTCGTTGCCACTCTGGGACTGGGAGTTTACGCAGCAGTTAGCCAGTTGACATGTCACTGGTTTACATGGAAGAGCCACGTGCAGGATCTGGAGAAAGGATTTTATGCTTGGCTTTGTTCCGTTTTAAGGGTTGAGGAGTGCTCACCATACACGGAGGTTGTTATCGTTGGTCAGCTCAATCATATTGCTTCTCCTTCTCCAAATAATAATGCTCATCGTCATGATAGAATGTAAAAGAAGATAATCAGAAATTTTGTACTTGAGGCTTTGTAAGTTTGTAATTTTTAATGTTTATATGATATAGAATTATGAAATTGCTAGATTGTGATTAAGTGCCAAAAACTTAAGTTTTTTAGGTCATGTGACATGACTCAAGTCATTTTTAGTAGCTGTTCGGTGCAGCTATTGCTGTTTTTGCATGCCATTCCAACACAATTTATTATGTTTCAAGTTGTAGGGAGAACCAGTTCGTCGTTCGTGAAACTTTGGATTCAAAGCTTTTCATGAGATTTCGTAGATCCTGTTCTAGTCCTTGCAGGCATTGTACTAATTCACAGTAACGGTAGGCATGTATTCAAATAGCTTTTTTTTAATTATCTAGCTTCATAGCTATTGCCTGAAATTTTTCATGCCAAAATAAATTCGAAACTAAACATAATCAATTCATCGTAGA
>JAHZNI010002523.1:0-19767 GCA_027744415.1 Seira ritae | reverse complement strand
CATCTACGGGTGAGTTAGCTGTCCGAGTGATAGAAAATGACTGAGAGGAAATATCCAAGTTATAATCTAAACTTTGGTTCTAATGTTCATTACAATAAGTTAACTTCGGGCTTTTCGAAAAAAGTCCATTATCTCGGACATAAAATTGCTGTTTTTGTCTCAAGTTTTCATCAAAATGTTACAAAACTCAATACCTGGTAAATAGCATGAAATGAATAAGAAGAATTTTGTTTGAATACAAAAAGTACGTCGTCAATCTCAGAAGACTGAGACAAATAATTTAACCTTATTTTCTGAAAAGGCTTTAGAGAGCCCGTATTTTAAGAATTCAATTGACAAACTAAAATTGCTAAGGAACGAAATCTTCATCGAGGTTGAAGTCATATACCTACTCATATACGCAATTGACGCAAGTTTAGATTTTTGCATTGGCTTAAGTCTGCATCTTGGCTAAAAACAACTGGCTTCACATTTTGTTGCTGTCGTCAATGTTTTTACTGGAGAAGGTAAACGAACCAGCTTTATCAATGAGAGTATAAGTAGGTTCACCGACTTCTAAATTTAGAATACGACCTTAAGAATCTATTTTATTCACCAAAGCTAAGATAAGTTCCATATACCGATTTATAGACGCGACACACGCATCTTTTGTTATTTTTATCCCTCTTTATCTCGCTGTCTCTCGTTTTTCTTGTTTTACGTCATCATCTGAAGTCGTTTGACTTCTTCCACACCCGAAAATTCCATACATACGCATGTTGCTTACGCATATGACGCACGCACTCACGCACATAGGCCTACAATTAAAAGGCTTCAATGAAATATGCATGTTGGTTGGGTTCGCTGGCAAAGCTTCCGTGCGTATGCAGCTTCTTTCCAGTATAGCGTCATCGGTCACCGTTCATGAAAGCTGTGAGCAAAGACCTAGTTTTTGTCAATGTAACCATATTCCGCCGTGCGGGCTGAACGAAGCTCCTATAATACTGAAGGAAGTACGTTTATAGCATAAGTGATTCCCCTCCCTATCTACTCTTTCTTTCTCCTCTTTTCCCCGAGATCCCACAAGGGAGAGCAATCATCTCGTTGAAGCCATTCAGCTAGCCAGGCGTGCACTAGACGAAACCTTTCGCATCTTCTCTTGAACGAGCCTACTTCTCTTTCTCTCTCACTCTCTCTTGCAGCGAGCCAAACCATTTCTTCATTCACCACATTTTTCATTGCGATACGTTTGTTTCGTTCATACATTTCTTGATGGGGAGCAAGAAAGTGGGAGAGGGACAGGAACCATGAGAAAGTATTTTCTCACAAGGATAAAACGATTCATCCGTGTACTAGCCATGAAAAGGTTTGAACCACTGATATCATCGGAAAATTTTGAACACAGTCCGAAATGATGCTCGGAGAAAGTCGTCAGGTGAATGAGAGCGAAAGAAGCAGAATAAGATGGAGATAAACTGAGAACGTACCTGAGCATGAAGCAAGCAACTGAGCTACTCTATTCACATTCCCGATAAAAATAAAGGTAATATGAATAAATACACATACCTATACAGTATACATTAGCCTGTACCGAGTATGTACATGAATTAAAACGTTTACTCAACGCATTTTTCAATTCAGTTTTTAAGCATCTGCAATTCAAGTGGAAAGCTTGATTGCACTTGATAGGTACCTCGTTCGTTTGAAGTTGAAAATGAATTAAGTGAGTTGCAAAACAAAGGGAGCATAGCAGTTTTTCAATGAAATAATTATTTTCATTTGAAAGCAATCACGCTCGATTTCTCGTCATTTTACATAGCACTAGACAGGGAGGTATGTAAAAGGCATATTGTTGAGTTTTTTCAGTTTTAGCGTTTCAGGAAAGAATCTTTTTGAATTAAACTGCTTCCTTCGTCTCTCCTTCTAGTATACTCCTCAGTTGAGGGGCGCTCGAATGGATTACATTATATTGCAAGCTACCATGTCCACAGACGAAAATCCAATGTCAAGTGTAATATATAACATCTCTTTCGTACACATGTACGGGGAGCTCTCCATGTGAGAAATTCACATTAGTGCTTCGTTGCTTACACCGTTTTTTTCTTCATTTTTGACCTAGATGTATGGAAGTGGAAATGTCTTCTTTCTCAATACGTACGTACATCGTGTCTAATACACTGCAACAGAAAAAGTTGACTCCTATGAAACCCTCGAAGTGGCATCAAAGGCTATATGAATATGAAACGAACAAAAATGATAGCAGCTATCTATTTCTCTCTTGTGGAGTAGGCAAAGAAGAGAGGGAAAGATGTGAAAGGACATGATCCGTAAAATGACGACAAGCACACGAAACTAGCAACAAATAACTTATTATACGTTGTTAGGTGAACATCGTGTCCATGTTGGAAGTGCCCACACAACTTTCCTCGTCACAAATTGTGAGAGAGAAAGAGAGGAGCTCTGAGAGACTCGACTCAACTCTCATCATGCAATAACTGTTTCGTAGTTTATTTTCTTCATTTATCACTTATCACGTTTTCTTGTAGATCAGATCAGACAAATGTTTTTCCATAAAGTTAATGCACGGGAAATGTTGGATATTGAAAATAACCTTGTAGCTTTTGTTTGATGTTTTTTACGGTTCGCCGGCATGAATGAATGTTTCGTTGTATTAAATGAGTTAAAACACTTATGTATGCTTGGTTAGACTCTTGGCTAAACTAATAGTTCACTTTACAAAAATGGCTCAGCCAGTAGTTGTGCAATAAGCGGTGGCACGAGAGCTTTTTGCCAGAAATTTGAGTCTTGGGGTGGTATATTGGGACGCATTATCAACGTCCCAATGTTTCCAAAATCATGCTTAACGGTCTCGCCTTTGTGCATTTTGCTATGTCTAGGAAATATGTTATATTGCTTAAATGTAATCACAACGATGCGATCATTTTGCTTTGGAATTATACGTGGAAGCGCGTGTGATTAGAGGATTTGCCAACAGCATAATCGGAACATTCAAAAATACTTTTTGTTTGTTTAACAATGCAACCGCATCAATCTCAATGAAAGGTGCATGCAGCTCATTTTCTTACAAGATACCGTATTTACAACCATAAAAAGTACATATTTATTCGAAATCTGCTTCTTTTTAACCTTTTACAAAAATATGTATTTCTCGATTCGCGTTGAATGATAATGCTTTAAATGTGTTCGTGCGCGTGGCTTTGATTTTTGGATTTGATTTTATTGTACTTGATCGACTGCCAGGGCCCAAATGCAAGCATAGCATCTCATGCGATTAAAACGATTGGTGAAAGTTGAAAAGGACCCAAGCAGCAAGTGGTCCAATATATGTAGGTGTCCCTCGAGGTGTCGCACGGTGCATTGCTAGGGCACGATTTTTTTATCCTGATTTCATAGTTTATTTTGAAAGAGCTCATTTGTATCAAACTTGGAGTCCTTCGATACAGCCCTTGCGACCGACTGAATATGGAGTGATCTGGGAGTGGGTGATGGGATGTGAAGATTGTTGCCATTTTTGTGGTGATGGTAGAGATACGATACAGGTAGGTAGGTGAGCTAGCGTATTCCACAATTTGAGCGATATAAAAATACATGCATTTGAATATTATGCTTAAGTATCTAGCACCTACTTCTATTCAGTCCAAAGTCCATCGTATCTCCCCAGAATCTCAAACGCGACTGTAGAAGATCAGAGAGCAAACTTTTACGAAATTCAGCGATCCCATGAAAACAACAAGGTTATGTATATACGGCGTTCGATGATAGAAAATGTATATTTGCCTCTACATCTCTTCCCTTTCTTTCTTTCTTCTTCGGCTTCGTCCTTCGTTTTCACTTGTTCTTTCTCTTCTTCCTCCACTCGTTCGCCCGTTCCTTTCACTGATTTTATTTAATACAAAATAAGTTGTTCGTGTGTTGCTCCTACTTTCTTTGCTTCTGCCACAAAAGCCAGTTGTATCGCAACATAGCGGCATATACGATTGTGTCGAGACCAACTCACTCCTCTTTCTTGTGCTCTCTCTCCCTCTCCCTTCACTGCTTTAAGGTTTCTCTGTTCACTATCCTCGTATTTCAACATTCGTTGTGGTTGCTATGAGTTCATTTTCAGCATCAAATTTTCAAATGACCAGCCTAAGGGACCATACTATAAGTAAACCGCGCAGCGCCTCCTTGTCTCACATTTACTCATCTTATTGAGTATCATCATATCAAGCTCCTCTCCTCGCGTTCTTAACTACAACGTCAACCTCCTCACATGGCCAACTAGCTAGCTCTCTCGAGTACGCAAATAGTTTAGCTTGCAAAGGAGCGCATATAATGTTCCATTTAATCATGACCTTCAACATTTTGGAAAAAAAATCTGAGAAAATGAACAGATCCGTCTCGAGAAAGAAGAAAACCACACAGAACTCTTAGCCATTATTAATCAAATTTAATCCAAACTTAAACCATTACATGGATCATGGCGTAAGCCGGCTAACGGTAACCATAACGCATTTCATAATGACTAAGGGCCAACGAGAGATGCTCATATATGGCATTTAGAAAACGATGATGAAAGCCGTTTCAAAGCTTCATTGTGAATTCATAGCTCCATAAAACTGCTCCTCTATATACACGCAGCAGAGAGAAGAGCGGACTACTGTTGAACAACTTGTAGACTTTGATATATTCGCTCCATTTCCATGTAAGAGCCCACCAGACACTTATCCGTGCATCCAGATAGGCCGGAGAGAGTTGTACAAAATGGTTTGGTGTTTCGCTAAAAATGCAAAAAAAACGGTTTTGCTCCTTTCGCCCTTTTAAGAGAACGGGATGCTGTTGATGTTGAGTTGGTGGTTGATTGTTTGTGCACATAATGTAGGTATGATGAATATAAAATAGATGGTAATTCTTCGACTATTGGAAATACCCAGCCTCTTCTTCATCATCGTCTGCCTGTTTGGTGCTTTAAAAAAAGTCGCACGCCGAACTAACCGCTGCTGTGGATTGCATTTCTAGCCTGCTTTGTTTACTTAAAAGCACAAGTCTTGATTTGAGCTGTGGCTATGCAGTGTGTTTTATTTTTAGCAGTGTTACGATACTTTCGTATTCTACAAGGCTACACGGAAAATGTATATCGTCCCGCTATATTGCCAACTGGAGTATGTCCACTGTTAGCGTGTAAATTTGAACTGGTCTGTGAGGTTTGCAATAAAGTTGCATTTTTTTACTCCACACGCATGCATTAAAAAGAAGTTACAGAAAATCAGTTCAATTTCCCACAACTTAACTGAACCTAAAAAACTAAAAACATAATAATCTGCTCTGGATAAAGTTTCCATACGAACTTCTGTTCGTATGTAAGGAGGAAGTCTTCAGAATGCATTTATGGGAAATAGGAACATCTCATCTTTTTTTCTTGCAAATAGCCCAAAGAATGGAGAAAATGGAGATCTGCGTCAGCACCACGGCGACTTGACTGAGAAATTAAGCTGGTTAGCAACGTTAACATTAATATGCGTTCGTATTTTCATCTTAGAAAGGCATTCTTGTGGCTCTTTGAACTTAATATTATTCAAATGGAGTGTCTTTTAATTTAAACACTTAAGCAAGAGGGGAAGACGTACATGCATTCGGTAATTTTTGAATAAAGCGAAAAAGTAGTAGGAGCGCAACGAGAAACTACGACGGAGGATAGTTTGTCCTTAGCCAAAGAAGCGATAATAGGAGAGAGCAGAGCATAATATGTTGCTGTGTGGAATGGAATGGATGGAAAAGGAAAGGAAAAGAGAGAATGAAGCGAGAAGCTAGGAACATCAAGTGTAGTTGTAAATGAGCATTCTAGTCAAAATATACGGTTGGACGTACAGTGTTTGTGGAACATGAGAACGGAGAAATATGAGAAGAGTTGTGGATTTCTTGGATCCCTGTAGTATGAAACTATAACGTAGTTTCTTCGCAGTCGGTTCGATCGTGGTTCGTTCGTACACACGGAAATTATGTATGCTTGTGTGTGAACGGTAAATTTTTCTTTTTCCAAGCAAGGCACGAGTAAAGGCTTTTGGACGACCTAACGCTCGTTCCAATAAAGTGTTGTACATGAGCGTATGTATATGATAAGAATGATGTGCGATCCAAGTTTGTTATGAATGTACGTTTTTCTTTTGGACTCTGCGAAGCCACGATTGGGAAGCAATGCAAAGGCGAAAGCAAATGGAAAAGGAAGGGGGAACTGAGTTGTTCTGGAGAAGGTGTGTCAGTCGCAGTCGCAATGATGAAAGTGAAAGGGAAGGAGCCATGGCGTAGACCCTGTCAACGGTGACAATGAAACTTCCTCCACAAGAAATAAGCTAGTAGCCCCGTGTGTCGAAATTCTTGGCGAAATTCAAGTCTCCCCATTCCCAGTAAAGTGAATCGTCTTGGTAGCCACCTCACATTAGCATCCCTACCAAAGTAATTCACCGAGGTGCCCCTCTTTCTCCAATAATGTGCTCCTTCCGATTAAACAAATTCATACCGTAACAAGGAAAGCGAGAACTCCCTTTAACTGCGAAAGTTTGGGCTCCAAGTTTTCTTATTCATTAATAATAAAGTAGCAACGGCACGTAGCACTGTTTTGAGGAAAATGCAGTCTACCAATTTCTAGGCATAACCACAAAATTTATTTTTTGTTTTGTGGATACCAACTAGCAAAGTGTGTACGTGTGTGATAATATGTTGTGCAGTTATGTATATACTCTCAAGAAAAGATTATGCAACAGCAATTGTGAAAAAATGAAATTACTACGAAGCACAAGTAAGATATAATAGAGCACGTTGCCTCATCACGGTGACTCCATTCAGCTTAACGAGATCCTTCATTCTATGTCTTAAAATATTTACCTAAATTATTTCATTATCGTTCCGCCACGGAAAGTTGATCTGTTGAGTCCTGGAAAAAACGTGGACAGTTTCTCTGTGTACTCCCTTCCTATTTTAATCATCTAAATCACATGAAATCTTGTCAGTGAATGATGAAGTGGTGATATCCCCAAACAAAAAATCCTGGTCGCATGTGGTGGAGTTAAGGGTGGGTGATGGCTCAACATGGGCATCTCTTCGTCAAAAAAACTTTCCACAAGCCCACTTACTGCCATCACTGCACCGACATGCTATGGGGTCTTATCCAACAAGGATGCATTTGTGAAGGTAAGATTAAGAATGAAAACCAATGCTACTAATTACTTATAAGATCAAAACTTCAGGATTGTCTGCATTTGCATTACCATTTAGTAGCTCTTTTAAATAAGCACGGCATCGACAGCTTGAATCGATTAAATACGCTCCAAGTATCTCTATTTTGAAAGTATCCTTTGTTTTCCCTGAAAATTCAAAGAAAGTACTACATAATACTATATTATTTGTACTCCAAAAGAAGGATTCGAAGAAATCAATAACTGGAATTTAAAAGAAATGGTTTTATTGTACTAGTGGGCCATTCATTTGAATTTGTCTTTGGTATATAAAGTGCCCGAATAGTGTGGTGTCCACGAAATCATGACAGTCAGTTTATCTGAAGAACTATCCCTGCGCTCGAGGTTGGATCATCCAGGAATATTTGATTCGGAATTCTTCTTAACAACAATGATAATATTGATGATAATTTTAATTTTTTCGACCCCTTATTTACGAAAGAATAAGATGCAAGGCTACAGGCAAACTCGATTCTACCTAATTTTATTGTGATTTGCTTACCTATTGCATGGGGTATTCAATTATTGCTACAGTCGTAATGTCACCTTAAGCCTTAACTTTTTCTAACCCGCGTCTATCTATCAAATATATAATATAAACACTTTATGTACGAATATCCATCAAAATCTTTACTCAAATACAATCAATGCAGTCACAGTGTTATGTACCTGTCAACAAGACCCCATATAGTTATTTTGTTATTATAAATACGTGTATCCATTACAATTAACACAGGAAATACGTTTCGGATATAGGGTGCTCTGGAAGATATTTGGAATGAGTTTGAGTAGAATTTTGCTGTAAATAAATAAAATCTTTTAACGGTGGCGCTGCTACAAAAGTTGTTTTAAAGCTCGTTTTAATTTGACTAATTAAGAGGTGTCCACAAATGAGACAATCCTAGCGAGCGTACTCATGCTTAAGTAGTATATTATATGATGAAAAATCAAACTTTCACCATGGAAATGTTGGCATTGCTTTACCTCATTTTCAGTAAAAGCAAAAAATTGGCAATTGTTTGCCCACAAAAGCATTTTTATTTGATTTTCGTTTGCACGACGAATCGAGTTGTTAAGTAATTCGCCACACGGTAATCACACTCAACACTCACGACCGAATAATTTCTAAACGGGTTAAGTAGTGTATTAATGGGGATTTCAGCACTACCCACACACATAATAAATACCTCTAAATCCCTCTGAACTGGCTGGTAGAGATGCACGAAAATTTTTCGAGCGAATCGAAACAAATCCTTAAAAGTTTAAGTAAAGCTCCGGCATGCCAGGTAAAAAGCTTTTAATGTGCCACTTATCAGAGTGGAAATGACATTGCAAATTTGCATGCATTATATTTTTCCTACTCTAAGCATTTTATCTGCCATGCTACTCTGTTCTCCGAAATGGGCTTCAAGTCATATAACATGGCTAAATTTTTTTGATAGGACCCTTCACCTTCGTAAGCACTCCAGAAGGAAATCCCTCATGACCTAAATGCCGGTATTTTCTTCCCATTTGAGGATTAGGATCAAATAAAAGTGCTTCTTATCGAGGCAGCCCAAGTGTTTTTACACGTTTGAATGCACATAGGAATCTTACAAACAGTTTACTTTACAATTAGAGAGTATGGACCTTTTTGGAGTCTAACGATTGCATTACAAGTTGTTCAAGTGTTTAATACATTCGAACAGCAAGGGTATGGCTGAGAGCTCTTTGCCCTTTCGACACCATCTTTAAACCTTGGTGGTCTTAAAGTTTCAATTTTAAGATCACCACCGCTGCCCCAAGGTCAGATTTTTGTTACAAATAGTCTCATGCATTAAGTAGTAACAAGTTGGAAGACGGTATACTTTGAGCAGGGCGCTAAATATTTTCTGCAAGTGTCTATTTCAATTTTCCATAAATATATGTAGAATTCCAATTGCATTTTTAAAACTTGCATTTGTAATGGGATTTCTGAATGCTAGCATTCAACAGATAACACTTCTGATAGCAAAATACTTGCGTTGTAAAGTCACGATAGTCTAGGTTCAAAAACCATTGTTTTCCGTTCCTATATTGTATGTCATATGCATCTATAATGCGTATTTAGGTAAGCAGTGTGATAATTTTGTTTAAAAAATAGGAAAGAAGGAGAAGAAGATGATGGAGCGTAAACTAGAGAGAAAAAGAAAGAGCATAAAATTGAAAGTCCGATTCAGTAAGAATAAGTACTCTCTCAACTGGTTTTAATTTTCTTGCATTTTATTCTCCAAATTACAGTTTGTAACTTTGTGGTACATGAAAGATGCTCCAAGAATGTACTTTCACCTTGCTCCACTGTGGCTTTATCTTACGTCAAGGTAAGTATCAAATGAAACATTTCAAGTCTCTTTTATTTCCTCCTTTGAGTAAAGATTCGAAGAAAATATTTCCAGAATCTTTCACTAATCATAGCTTCGCATTCTTCCTCTTTAATTAACAGACCCCTGTGGCTCATTGTTGGTCAGACCCTGGCCACTTCAAGAGAAAGTATTGCCATGTATGTAGAAAGCGACTCGACGACCACGTAGCGTATAAATGTGAGAGTAAGTTTGCCGATGAAGATCACTCGATATTTTTCCAATATGTAACCTTTTCTATCCAAGTCTAGATGAGCAGTCATCAGACATCATCTACACTTTCATGTCGTGCTCATTTTTTATTTTAATTTTTCAGTTTGTGAATACTACGTACACGAAAGCTGCCAAGAGCTCTCCGTGCCGAATTGCAAAGAATGTGCCACATACTTTCCTGGTCGTGAGTTGTCCAACGTACGTCATATACATCATTGGCGAGAAGGAAATCTCGCTTCGAGCTCTAAATGTGCAGTATGTAAAAAATCATGTTGGTCTTCAGAATGCCTGTCAGGCTACAGGTAAGAAGAACTTTTCTTTTTCTTCAAGTAAGTAAAAGGTAGAAGAGAAGTTGTAGAAAATCATCATCATCATCATGATCCCGTGTAAGACTTTCACTCGATACATCCTGCTACTCTCAAGACGAGTACTTACTTGTACCCACTACTACTGCATACATTTCTCCTAAATGAAACCATAGATGACGATCTTCTTTTTCATAAAAATATGATGATGAAAAATTCAGGAATTTTGGACGATCTTTTTTGCCAATAACATTCTCTGCTTGAAACAACCCATTACATTTTGGGAAACCTTGTTCACAGGTGCGAATGGTGTGGCATAACAGCCCATCCAGCATGCCACAAATCTATACCTCCAGAATGCAACTTCGGCGTTTTGGAGCCAATCTACCTACCGCCACATTGTGTATCCATTCCACGAACAGAGATTACAATGGAAACAATATTAGGAGTTGCAAAGAAGCCGAGGGAAACTACTGCGAATATTCGTAATGCTCTTTTCCATTTTTCCGCTTCATGCTTATTACATTTTTTGTTCTTTGCTGTGCCCTTTACAAATTAGATCGAAATGCTAGAAAGCACTAAAAGGTAATAAATCCGTATTAGTATTGATTCACCCCGGGCATCTTTATTTGTTAAGTATTGAACTAGCGTCGGAGTAAATATATCACCACCCCATCGTGAAAAGAGCACGAGCTACCCTCATGTTTTCATCATATTATGCCGCAGTATTTGCTATCTCCAAACCTGTCCCATAATCTGATGGCATGGCGAACAGTTACAGCAGACGATCGTTAGTAAAGCAGAGAAATCATTTTGATAATTTTAGCTATTGCTATTTTTCAATTGGAGTTAATTTTCGTAATTAACTGCATAAATTACTCTTTTGATTGCTCCCTTTGAATTTTTAAGCACTGAGTGAAAATTGCCCATGCGAATCAAAGTATTCATGATCAACGAACGCTCTATGCATTCCTGCAAAATCTAAGCTAAAGTTTGAAATGTTAACCAAAGTTTGGAATGGTAAAGTATGGATGGTGCCAAAGATTGCCCAATTTAAAAAGTTTCGTTCTCTTTGTTTGCGTTATTATTTATTAATTAATTCAGTAACAAATAATGCATAGCATCAACCAACTGTTTTTGATTATCGAGTTTCGAGCTTACCACCCTGTTAAGTCTGGTACAGTGGTACACCTATCATTAATTGGACTGAACATGCCAGTAGGCACTACAAATGAATAACTATAAATAAAAAACAAATGCATGTTTTCTCCCTCAATCGCATCCTCTGGGAATAGTATCAGCCAGCATCCTTTCATCGTACGCAAAATAAAATTGTTAAAAATTACAATTATACAAATTATGATAATATAAGTATATCTATTATTAGTTGAGGCTGACAAAGGAAGCTAATAGGAATTGAAAATCGTCTTGCTGATAACTGAAGGTATTGTCATGCACAAAATAAGCAATCAAGGTTGGAACGAGAATTGCACACTTCAGTGTATTCCATCTATAAATATATTCATAAGTTTTTGCATGTCGGCTATTCTAAGAGAAGATCTAACTAAAAATAGGGTATCTGACAAAATATAAAAAGTTATCCGTGAACCATGAGAAACGGCTATTAGTACACAATAACCAAGAGCACGAACATGACGTCCTGCGTAGTACGTAATGGCGTGCTGGTATTCGCATTTGCAAGTATTTTTTTTGTACTTTTTTATTCTGTTCTGAGTGTGCCATACTTTTTGTTTGCTTACAGTACGTCATAACTCTTATGATTTGTTTGCACGCTTTGTAGAATGTACGTCATTCCGAGCGTTTAAAATATGTTGCCGAAGAAAGAGGAAGCTTCTTGTACTTCCAAATCCTTTTAAGTTTATTGGTAAGAAAAACTACCAGGAGAATAAATGATTTAGAAATGAAATCTTTGTCGCTTTGCTTTGATCTTTCCTATTTTTGCCTCTTTTATTTTACTGCCACTGTTTTCTTTTTATTCGCCACATGCCTTTGAAACTCTTTTTTATTTTTATGCTTTTGCCCAAGAGTCAAAACTAAAAATTATGTAATGCCATTGCACCTCAAAGAGAATACTCATATATGTGGAAATCACTTCAATACTTTTTCTTTGAACTATGTAGCAACTAATTTATTTTTCTTTCTATAAATGCTTGCATGTTCTTCTCTATTTATCGCTCTAATTTTGTGGGATTGTATTGGATTGGCTCTGCCATCTTCCTTAGTTCAATTAAAATATAAATGTGGTGCAATATTTGTTACACTAAAATGATTAGCACCAAGTCCTTCAGAGGACTTCAGCAGTGGGGAGAGGGATTCCAGACCAATGACAGGAAGAGGTGACTCAGAGTCCGATTCTACCCCGTCTACATATGGAAAAAGTCATGATAAGGATAAAGACAAAGACGAAGAAACAATCAAAATCTATGACGGAAATCAAGGACTCCACCGGAGGCAGTTTCGACCGATAAGAATCGCGAGGACTGCTTCCGTTGACCAGATCCTGGCTTCGGCGCTGAGAGCGTTTCACATCACCAAACCCCTCGACAACTACTACTTAAGCGATGCTGCCAGTGACCCTGCGGACGGCGAGATTCCTCTTGAGGATCCCAACCCCATTATGCACCTTAAAAGGCGTGAAGGGAGAAGGCCTTCGGTTTTTATTAGGTTCAAGTAAGTTTCCTCCTTATTAGAGAGTTCGATTGATCCTTTTGAACACTTGCTATGTTGCAGTGCTCATGAATGATTATCGTTATAAAGAGTTGCGCAGGGTACAGACGGTAAAGAACGGAATTTTACCAGTTTCACAGAAAAGTAATACATGCATGAAAATAATTGAACCGTTTTAGAGAGAATGAAGCACGCTCCGGTGACGTACAAGTTTTTGCTGGTCGGCTGAAAACTGCCCAAAGTTTAGCCACCGTGCACATAACGGACGAAACGACAGTTAGCGAGCTGATTGCAGCAGCGCTGGAGCAGTTTGGCCTTGACGCATCCACCAAGTCTTCGTATCGGCTTCTTAAAGTAGTTATTGAAAGAGGTATGATTTTACGTAATTAGAACAAACAAACGCACCTTCATTGTAGATTCTTACTTTCAAAACGGAGCGAAAATACATTTATTACGCTCCTTGTAAAATAGGTGGTGTGAAAGAAGTGGTTCTTGATCTCGTGAAGATAAAATGCCTGTGAATCAAGCATGTACGCTTTTTCTCAACTCTTCTCACTCACTTTCTCTTCTCACTCGTAATTCTCACTTTGCCCCACTTCCGCTTTCGTTTTAGAGCTTGGATCTAACATAATATTTAATTTTGTTTTGCAGTACAAGTCGGAGCTAGTGCTCAAAGTGAAGATAACACAGCCATATATGTAATGAATAACTACTTTGGAATCGGCATTGACGCGGATCTCTGTTTAGACTTTCATAATGCGAGAGAAGAAAATCCAAACAAGTTTACTTCCAGAATTAGGAATAAGGGAGTGTACGTTAAGATGGGTCTTCGGAAAATGGTATCTAGGAAAATGTGCAAGGATCTTCACAAAGAGATTAGACTGGAAGTTGACGGCAAGCACATTGAATTACCACCTGTGGAGGGAATCATTATCCTGAATATTTTAAGGTACGATCACGCAAACTTTTACCATTTTATACGCTCACTAGCTTCAATGGTATTCTCAAGTTATAATGAGCACTTGATGAAGCCACTTCCTTTTCCAATTTGCAGCTGGGGTTCTGGTGCCAATCCATGGGGCCCAGAACGGGAAGACCAGTTCAACAAGCCAAATCATTGGGACGGCATGTTGGAAGTGGTGGGTGTCACGGGAGTGGTCCATCTCGGGCAAATCCAGTCTGGTCTCCGATCAGCCACACGAATAGCACAAGGAGGACACATCAAAATTCGCCTCAATACAGATCTCCCCGTACAAGTTGACGGTGAACCATGGATTCAGAGTCCGGGTGACGTCGTCGTACTAAAATCAGCCCTTAAGGTATGTTCTCCCGATTTTCCCCTCTCTAAATCATCAAATCCCAGACGCGTTACTTACTTTGACTGTATTTACTTACAGGCAACCATGCTTAAGAAGACAAAGATCAAGCGTCGTAACACGGAAGCTGTAATGTCACCTCTCGCTACCTGTCCATCTCCCACTCCACCTTCAGGCTCATCTCAACAACACCAAACTGCGGATGAGTAATAAAAAAACTCTCATGTTTTTACAGCGTCTTGCTATAATAATTTCATTCGCACTCGTAGCGTTTCTATATAACAAAATGTAGTTCCTGAAAAGTTTATTTTCTCAACCACTTCCTCCAACTACTAGTCTTCATCTTAACCTCACCCTCAACCTTTGAAGATTTTAATTCAGATGTTTTAAAGCCACAATATGTAAACTTTTTTGGAGTCATTATTACCAAATAGTAATTTAATGCTGTAACGTTGGGTCGAAAACTTTGATCCGTTGAACAACTGTCACTACTCTGTTTATACATAATACTACAACAATTCACGGTGCAATTTGCATACTTACTTTGATCTGAACCATTGCGATCACCATTCCATCAGGTATTCAACTCCTACACATCCAGAGAATCAATCAGAAACATAGCGGCTACTGTAACTTTTCCTAGTAAAAATGCATGCGTTTTCAGTCAGCATGAGCAAATTTGAAAATTGATAAATTCACAGGTCAAACCTTTTTCTTAGAGAGCTTGCTCCGGCTTCTTTTCACTATTACTGTGGAGCAGGATGTCTTGGTTTCTTTCCACAAAGGAATTTAAAAGATGTTTCTTTTTCTGTCACAGTACTTTGTGCGAGAATCCCTTCACTGCTTCGTTATTCAATGGTCTCATTTTCCGAATTTGAAGGTAGAACTTGAAACAAGGCTTTTTTCTAATCTAATCACAGAGATATTATTACAACCACTAAATTACGTAGCATCAAAGATGAATGCTTCTCAGCGCATAGAATATTATATTTTGTTACCACTAGGCCAGTTAGATTTTAATACATAAGTACAATTTTACATTTGAATGATATTGTTTGAAATGCGGGAGCTGGCAGATATATGCTTTATTGTTCCTGTAAATCAAATAATATCATATTCTAGCCCATTTCTTTTGTTTTGACACAATCCTATTTCGGAGCATGGCATTAATAGTATTTTCATTGTTGCCAAAAAATGTAAGGATTTTGATGAGCGCAAATCAAAGGAGCAAAATAGATATGAATGTGCTGATGAATGATGAAATTAATGGTGTGAATGACATGGCGTAACTGTGTACCAGGGCTAAACAAAAACCTTCCCTTGTCTTCTCAGAAGAAGTATGTATACTGTACTTATCAGTAAGAGGCGTGTGGTGGTGCATGAAAACTTTCGTTCCAATATTAAGTCATTCCATCGCTCTTACTATTATTACATGTGTATTCTAATGGATATCAACTGTCCTTACCGACATTACTAGTTCGTCAACAAGTTTAAGCAGAAAGAAAGTATTATTTACCAAAAGTCTAATTAAGTTTTCCATACTAGTGATAAAATTAAAGTATTTCGCTGATTTAATTTAGGAAGCTCAGGACATCGTTTCGTTCCCAGGATGGAACTGATATGATCACAAGAGTTTGTATACATGATTCATGGACTTAGCTGCGTTGAATCGCAGAGCGCCATTGAATGAATGGTAGAACTACTTATTGTAAAGAAACGACACTTGAAACTATGTAGTTTATTTATTAACTAGCTTTTGAAGCGACATGAGATATAAAAACATGACACTTCTTGCCTTTACTACTATGCACAAAAGTAAAAGTCTCATTTGTTTCAAATGTTTTCCCTCCTGATACAAAATTCTTTTTTTTTGCCTGAAAGGTTTTCGCGTTTGCGAAGAGACATGACCGTAAAGTTCCCTTTGTAATAATTTCCGTAAGCTGAGATATTGAGTTTTCCGATTTTCAAAATTGAAACTCGTGTATATTCAATCATAAATGCGTATGATTTTCTTCCAGTCCATTGTTCCAATGATTTGTTGTAACCATACTTACGGTATATGACTTGGACAACAAAATCTACTTTGAAATGGAGACTCTGTCTCTCTATTTCTGTTCAATAACTATATAGAGGTGCTTTCAGTCAGAAAAACATAGAAAAATTAACGCACAAGTTTGCGTCTTAGGCTTTCGCTATTTCATTTGGCGAATAACGCACAAAAATTATAATAATCAATATTACTTACGAAAAATCCACGCGCAAACACCAATAATAAATTGAAACTGATCAGCACAAAGTACAGTGTATTATTATGAACATACTTAAAATCATGGCTGCCATCAACAACCACACTTACTACATTACAATTCATTACAAAGTACTAATTTTTATGTATCTATATCTTTTGAACGTTGTACAGCTCTACATCTATTCTTCGTGTTCCTTTCGTCAACAGTCATCGATCGCATCGTTGCCAAAAACAAGTCTTATAAACCATATATAGACACATAGCAAGCCCCAGATCTTGTAGAACAAAGAAAGAAATCTACTTATTATTAATTATTATATAATTATCAATTACTACATTTACTTCTAGTTCCTAGTTCATACGTATGTATATATACATATATCTATTTATCCATGATTGATAATCCTTTAAAAATGTTCCTCCATAAAAAACGAAGGTACAAGAGCACAAAGGTCTCTTGTCAAAATGGTTTTGTACTTTCAATGCGCAGCTGGATTGCCGACATAGCAGGATCTGGGATTCTACAACAGTTTCAATCTGTTCAGAGATAAGCAAAGAGTGAAAGTTTCGATAAGAGTGACCCGTTCTTCTGACCTTAGGTATATACTGTGTATATCTTATGTACCGCCGGAAATCCGCAAGTTGTATTATAAGCACTTGTCTCTAAGATACGAGCATTTGTGAGAAACCAATCACGACGAGGCAACCATAATTTTGCAAACGTATAAAATGTATCTCTCTGATTTCAACAAAATCCGTTGGTGGAGAGACTCTATTCAAAACATGTAACTGAAGTAATATCAGTATTATTGTAACTGTAACTTCATGATGACTAACTTCGTATATTCAATATTACCGTTACATTAACTTAGTCGATAATCTTGGGTAGACAAATTTTTAGACTTCTAGACCTACTCTGACCTAGGATAATAATAGAGTGGAACAGAGCAGGAAGAATTACATGCAGTTCGTCACACAACTACTACCCAGAATAAAACTCATGTGACGGTAGTGAAAGTAAAATGAGTGAGTTCCCCTGATGAATGATGAAGGCATATAAAACGCAAAAAAGGTTTCCGACTTGATTCCATAGAAATAGGAAATTAGGAAAGTATAAAGTGCGAGTGTATAATAATTATATTATGTGTGTTTGGAGCGTGCTAATGAGCGATTATTACTCCATTTTAATGTAGAAAACAATGCATGTCTGCCTCAGACAATTTAATCGAGACTTTTCAAAACAGCAGAATCATCCTCATCTTGTCACTTGATTAAAATGGACTCTGTTCTCGTCTTGTCTAGGAAATTTTGGGCTGCACCGAATCTTCGTTTTTCCTTTGTTCAATAAACACATAGACGCTTTCTTCCTCGTCAAACCCATATGTGCAATTAAAGTGGCCCTGAAAGTTTACATTTACATTAACATTACTGAAATACAACAAATGCCACAAAATGAGACACCAAAAAAGGTAGGATTATCGTTTTCACACACATCTTTAAAAACTGAGAACTGAAATGCTTCATTGCGAGCAAAACAATAATCGTGACATAAGAAAGCTGAAACGCGCATCGATATATTGCACAAGAGTGTGGATACTGCTGAGAAAGTATTTTACGATTAACTTTTCCACGAGAGACAAGAAGAACTTTCTGCTTTTTAAGAATATTTTTAACAAAAGTAACGACTTTCTATTGATGACTTCTCTCCATACGAAGAACGCGACAAAAACGAAGCCATTTCTAGAAACAAGCGAAAGGAATCTTAGACAGATTTTTTTCTGCGTCATAATTCGTAATAATGTATGCGTTTTTTGTATATATATGTCTGCAGCGGCATTATCAATACAAAATATTAATGTTTGTTACTCTAATTTGTTATTATAATTGTTTTCGGTAGAATCCGATACTGTAAAATTCATTGTGAATTTCCTTTGGTGCAGCAGTTCAATTGCTGAAAAAATGAAGCCAACCCGTGTAACGCATACTAGGGATATGCTCGTTGCATGCAAAATATGTGACGCTACTATGTCGTATGCTTTAAGATAATCTACAATATTTTTAAGGTTTGAAAAATATTCTACTTAAATATGATTGGACTAAGTATATGTACATTGCTGCTACATTTCTGCAAATTAGTTTTCGTAGATTTTTGGTGAAAGATGAATCGTTCGAGCAAAATTATTACCAGGACAGAGAGTCAAGTGAGGAAGCAGAAGGGTGAGGAGGGTGGCATGGCATGAGAAAACTCAAAATATATGAACCTGATTTTTTGTTGAAAACTTTCCGTTCTCTCAATCCAAATAAAATATCTCTGTGCAGTACAAGAAAATGTATGATAAAGATTTTAGCTACTATACGACTTTATCATGAAATAGAAAACAATATATTTTACAGAGAAAAAGTAATAATATATCTTATATCGTTACCGGATGATTGATTGCTGAATACCAGTAAAGTTATATTTACGTAGGATGTAGTAGTCGATGTCATTCTTTTGAAAATGCCAAAAAACACAGAGAGAAATACTGCAAAAAGCTTAACCATCCCAATCTACCTGTATTTATGCTCTTTCGTTACAATTTTACAGACTTTGGCAAACATTGAACTGGCTGTAATTTATGTTGATGTGAATCAAACAAATGAAGGGTCTATGAATTTTACCAAAAGGCTCTTTGAATCTTTACTACGGAAAAATTCGGTCATGGCGACCATGTATGAATGATAATTAACTACACAATGGATCGGCTTCAATCCCTGATTTATTCTTGTTCATCAAACATCATAAACAAATATTGAAGAATATGAAATGAATTATTTCTTTCTGAAGAACAATGCTGACAGTTTAGAATCAAAAAGGGAGAAAGTAACTGAGCAGCCACAAAAGTAAACAAGTTCTTTTCTACCCAAATTTTACCTTTTGTCCCTATTTTCATCCAATTTCTAAACAATCAATCAGTATTGCTGATCTCTTTCAATTTAATGCATTTATGCGTATATATGACTGTGAGAATGAGTTTGCTTTGTGAGATACAAGTAAACCTGTTCACAGGTTTTTTGCACAGACTTTTCGTGTTAAGTATGGTTCTCTCGTATCTAAGAAAAAATTATCTTAGATTATTCACAAAATATGTATATGTAATCAAGCAATTTATCAAGTGAGAAGCGTATACAAGTGTATCAAATAAGAAAAGTTGTTTGAAATTAATGAGTACTTAGCGTTTGCAAACTCACTTAACATGTTGATTACCTCAGCATTACTTCAAGATGATAAGGATTGTGAAGTTTCTGTCAAGAGTTCGAAATGCTGAGTTTTGCCATTACTGTATACATACATACATTCATCCCCAACAATCCAGCACTGATTCTTGTCAGTACTGCCACTAGAAAGCAAAACCAATCCAATCCATT
>JAHZNI010002522.1:0-10285 GCA_027744415.1 Seira ritae | reverse complement strand
GTGTAGATTGCTGGGTCTTTAGTGATGTCCAGGCGTGGACCGTGGGGACGGGGTGTATCCTTTGCATCGAATGACGAGGTTGAGGATGTTGGGGACCGTTGGGGGGAATGGGTTGGGAGGGATAGGAGGAGGGATGATTGGGATGGCTTCTCTTGGTTTAAGAACGTGTTTGCTGAGAGTGGCCGGTCTGGGAGGGTGGGCTGTTAACATTTAAGAGTAATTTTTAATTTGGTGCAAAATTAACTTGTTCGTTGACATGTATGTAGAGTGGTGTACTAGCCGGATAGTCAAGATTGAAATTACTACATTTAATTTTGAATTTATATTTTCTTATTTTGGATAAATATCATTCGTCAATCTAAAAGCGTGAAACAAATTAAATACATGCCAAACTTAATGCGTGAATAAATGCCGTATTGCCCCAATATGATTGTTCCATTTTGAGAATTCTTGAACATGATGCTTGTTAGTAAGTTATTTGAAATTTATGATTTTGATGCTCATTGGTTAACTTATTGAACCAACATAGCTCACATTTTTGTTTCTTCACATATTTTAAATTGAATTTTCTCATGAATTTAGAAAAAATACAACTTCAACGCAACCAAAATCGGCCTTTTTGATATTTGCCATCATCTCTTAAGAATTTAACGATAAAAGAATGTGTTTCTTCAGAAATTTTAAGATTTGCTCATTTTGCTGGAGAAAGTTTTCGTTCAACGGATTCGACATGAGTGAGTTGTATGAGAAAAAGTGTCTGATATAATATGCATGCCTGATATAAAGTGTCTGAGTGATTCGCTCGACAATCATACATGAAGCCCAAAAGCACCATGCATGTCCAACTTTTTAATGCGGTACTTAAACTATAGAGGATGAAATAATATGAAATTGGGACTATAGGATTGTTCCATTGAACATGATAAAGGTATGCAAAATATGATTTTATTTTTATTCGTGATATTTTTTTTAAAATCATACATGTCTGATCCTAATGTGACTTTCTTCTGATTGCTTTTCTTTTTGTTTGTCAAAAAAATGACACACGTTTCGACAATTTTCTTTTTTTCTAGTTTGTTCATTTTAAAATTCAAAACTTTTGGAGTTTTTAGTTCCTTTTTGCTCGAATGAGTTTTAGTCTTTCTGCAAAAATTCTTTCTTTTGCTCGAATGAACATATTGCGTCATAATGTTTTTTTCCTTAAAACTATCTTAAAATCATGAAAGAGCCCTTTGTGCAATGGAGACTAGAAATTTGTTTATCAATTTTGATTCTTAAAATTTCTGATGCAAAAATTTCTTCTAGTCAAGAATTACTGGAACCATTTTTAAAAAATGATTTCTTCACATGTCGAAAGATCAATTTCCCAAAAAAATATTTCTAGACTATCTGAAACAAATACCTTCCAATTTTCAAATTCATTTGACGCAGATTAGTAATATGAATGCATTGCAAATTAAAGATATTTTTTGTGAAAAAAATGACTCTTTAAATCCACATGTATGTAACATGACACATGTATCCTGCTGCATGGTATCCTGACCAAAGAGCAGGTGCACTGAGCAAAATATGTTCTCCAGGAAAAACAATCGTTCGATTTTCTGAACAAGAAGTAAAGCTCATGAAAGTATTCCCTTGTGAAGAAATTAAATTCAGATCGAGTCGTGGTCAATTGAGAAGTCATATTTTTCAGATTCACATTTAAACTGATTTAAAAAAAAACTTTAATTATAATCCAAACTCCATTTTAAAAAAAACCTCCGTAACACTGTCAACAGCCATAACACCCCATTAATCCAACTTGGGTGTGAACACAATATCGAGTTTCATCATTTGCCCTTATCTCATTCCTAGATTTTGTTGTTTTCCCTAAAACAAAACTCTAAAACAAACACGTCATCTTTTGTCTCCCTACATCGATTTTTTTATTATTATTTCCAGCAAGTATAATAATCCGCTGGAATATATATTTTTTTTCTCGTAGGAAAAAAATAAATCGGTTGTCAATATAGCGTCAAGAAAGATTCTAATCTGTAATGGGGTGCTATACACAACAGGGGTGGCGGGGAAGAAAACTGCATTTTTTTCTCCAGAGATTTTCTCCAGCAACAAAAATATCATCCCTAAAGGTATATGAAATCTAGAGTTGTTTGTATAGAAAATTATCCCTAAAAAAAGAGTTCTTTGAAAGTGTATGAAATCCAGAGTTGTCGTATAAAAATCATTTATATGAAATCCAGAAAATATCATATGAATTTCCCTTATAATGTACCCACCCTCGAAAGTACCCATATCACAGATCACTGATAAAAAGTGCTACATGTCGACGTCAACAAGGACCCCTCCAGTATTTATTACGCCAAGTAAAAACCCGTTCGATGCATATATTTAAAAATTCATATATACCTTAACATCGACATGGATCCCTTCACTACTCCGACTCCTCACCATCCGACGACCAAAACGAGTCGTGTTTCTTGCTTGCTGGACATCATCATGCTCCTCATTCTCATCATCATCATCATCATCAATTTCATCATCAACGCTTTGATCCAACTCATCACGATGAGCATCCTGATCCTTATTCGGTTTATCTCGCATCATCATCATCATGCACCTCACCAACTCGTTGTTAGGTTTCTCCAGCTCTTGTTGTCCAGGAACAATCTCGCTTCTCCGTCCGCTCTCGGATTTCTTGAAACTCAAGTCTTGTGGAGCAGCTCCGCTATTGATCAGGCTGCTTGGCTGCTGCTGCTGCTCTTCATTATTAATCATATCGAACATTCGCTTTTCTCCTGGAAATACATGAGGGAGTGGTGGTGGCTGGAGTGGAGGTGCGTTTACTAGCTGAGGTGGTGGTGGTGGTGGCTGTTGGAGTGGTGGTGGAGCTGGACTAAAGTAAGTACCGATGGATGCAGTAATGTAATGTACTATGCAGTTTACAATGTAATATGAATATAATATAATATAATATGTAATGTATTGCAATGTACTATATGCAGTTTATGATAAATCCAGTCAAATGCACCTTACCTTGCCACAATACCTGCACCTGTGCTTGAAAAACGGTTCTCTGGATTTATCGAACCCAGGTTTTTTCCTCGGATCGTCAGCAGCCAAACTACTTGCTAGGAGCCCTTGGCTTGCTGAGTCAAGTACCTACCATTACAACCACATGAATTAATTCTACGCATTCTTAATCCAACAATGCATTTGTTGACTTAATCCAACAATCCTTTATTTGACCACCCATGAAGTATCCTTACCTCCTGAGCCCTCTTCTGCAACACCTCCAACGTGTTAACAGGCGGCGGCGGTAACACCATACTGCTCATCATCATCATGGGATCATGTTTCTGGTCCAACTCTGAAGCCGAATTGCTTTGAAGGTGAGGGAGTCCAGGGGACAGTGGCCGGTTAGGGTCCTGGTTGGCGCAGTTCAGCAACGATGCAAAGTGCGGGTTCAACTGATTGTTCGGCTGTTTCTTGTTTTCCACCTCACGATTGTCTGGTTTCTTCTTCTTCTCATCCACTTTAACTTGAACTTTGTTCTGCTGACCCTCGTCGCCCTGGATCTGCAACTGCTGGATCAACTGCAATGCCAAAAGCTGCTGCTGCTGCAATGTGATTAGAGTGGACTGGAGCAACGCGAGATCCTGGATCGTGTGAGACTTGTCTTCTGCTGAGCTGCTGCTTGTACTGCTCCGGTTCACTGCGTTCAGTGCGTTCGATGCGAACTGGGACATTGCAACCTACGCGTATGTATATATGCAAATTTTTTTTTCAATTCAACCTACGCGTATGTGTATGCAATTCAATGCAAGTGGAATTTACTTTAGTGTTGTGGAGAGCTTCAAGCGTCACGTTGGTTGGATGATCATCATCCAAGTCTGGTGGTGGAACGATGGGCAAGGTCGTGGGCCAGCTTCCAATCAGGTTCTGAATCGCGGCTGTCATCGACTCTTTCAGTGCCATTTGGGATGCTTGCTCCTGTCAGGTGTCATATACATGTTTTTTTTAGCAGGTGCGTGTATTTTAAAGCAAAGTAAAGCAACTTTTTTACCTTGTCATCGTCGTTGTTGTCGTCGCAAATACTGTTGGAATTATTATTGGCATCTTCTCCGTGCGCGTCCTCATCTTCATCAACATCAACATCAACATAATTATTTCTCATATTTTGCTTCTCAAATCACCCCACCCTTCCTTACCTCTCAAATCGCTCCTCATCTCCTCATCCAACTTGATCTTCTTGTTCGGTTCGTATTTCCGATTATGAACATCATCATCATCGGTCAATCTAATATTGTTATGTTCCTGGAGCATTCTGCGTGGAGTATTATTCTCGTCTCCTGTAAGATCAATAGTAGCAACCATCAATTCTCCCCTCTTCTCTCGACAAAAAAAAGCATAAATGTATCGATTTTTTTTGTGCTCTCTCCCTTCCCCTTCTCATTTTTTTTTCTTCATCTTCTTCTTTTTTTCGGGGAATACCGAGAGAGAGAGATAAAAACGGAAGCGAAAGAGCTTTTGTCGTCGCGTATAGATATTTTTTTGCCCAGGCTTTGCACTAGTGTGTGTGGTTTTTAATGTGTAAATTATTTATTTTTTCAAACTTCTATTTTTATCTCTTGAGCAGGAGCAGAAGCGGAGAAAAACAATAGGGATTGTGTAGTTTTTATGATCTAAACTGAAATTCTTGTATACTTATTAAAAAAAAGAAGATGCATGAAAGAGTAGTAAAATGACAAGATTTTTCAGTTTTCCTATTCCCTGGCACATGTTACCAATTTTCCTCCCCAAAAATAAATACGCATTAAAAGATGCGCTCACATATATTCTTTTTTTTGATATTTTTCACTCGCTGCCAAGAAGAAAGAATGGCATGTTATTTTCTTGGCAAAAAAGAATCTTCTTTTTAAGACCCGTAACAAAAACGCATTAAACTGAAAAGTTTTTTTCTTCTTCTCTTCTTATTTATTATTGTTTATAGAGTACAAGAGAGTCCGTGAACAATATGCATTTTACACGGTCGTGTATGCAGGGATAATCTACGTGGAAAATAATTGTATCATGTTGTATATTGATATGGCATGATGATGTGGTCAAAAAAATTATGTTTTTCTACATGATTTATGCTCATGTTTGTCTGTCTGTCTGACGATCTAGTTTAAATCGTTTGAATTGGTTGGGGTTTCGACACTGGTGTTTTTGTATTTATTCAGAGGAAAGTTCAGAAATATATATATATTTATGTTTCGTGGATCTATAATGTTGCATTAATGTACTAATTTTATAGTGAAAATAACGCCAGCAAATTCGAATGCATTAAATATAATAATTGCAGCAATGAAAACATGTCTTTTACTTTAAGTAAATTTTTTTTGGGGAAAGTACGGAAAAGTTATTTCACAAAAATAACCATTTTATGGAATTCTGGAATTGGAATTTACATCTCGAAAATCACTATTTAGCTTCTTAAAAAATATTAACACTTCGCTAAAACAAACAAACGCAAAAATATTACAGCTTATTATCTACTTAAGCATCTCTATAAAAATCCTTAATAAAAAAAATTATGTATCGTGTAGAATCTACAGATCATATAAATCACAAAACCAATCCTGCTACATCATTACAATCATACAACAACAAAATATATCTTCTTAATCCCGAACATCCGTCGTCGTCGATATAGAATTTTAAAAAAAAATGCATTGATATGATTCCAATGACTCAGCTAAAAAAAAAGAACAAGAATGTGAACGTATCACAGTAGTAGCAAACGCGTTGATCCGTAAAAATGAAAAAAATCTTCTCATTATTACGTTTATTATTATGATTTGTATTCTTTAAAAAAAATCTCATTCAGTGTCAATCAAAAAATAGCGTGAATAACACGATGAGTTGAAAAGTTTCTTATTGTGATGCTTGAAACAAAAAAAAAAGACTTTTTGATCTGAGATAATGTTAGAGACAAAAAGGAGTTTCGAGCAATGTCATTTTCTTCAGAGAGAGTTTTCTCATAAGAACGGTGCATATTGTTCACATTCTTCTCCCCTTTTTTTATTTACAGCAGCACCAGGAAGTATGATACTAAATTTAGAACTGAGAGGAAAAGATGCTGTTTTTGGACTCAAAATATTCTTGGGCTTTTATTGTCAAGCAAAAAGAAAGGGGGGAAAATAGCTTTCATCTGTAATCCATATATGATTTATACATTCATGTTGATTAAATCAAGAGAAGAAAAAAAAACATAATTATCTCGTCTGAGGTTAATTCCAAGTTCAATTCAATTTTTTAGATCAAATATAATAAATTGTTCTTCCCCCCCTCGTTATTAATCTTGCGAAAAAAAATGAGCATCAGAAGTATAAATCATTCGTACGCGATTTAATGAAGTAAATATTCCCCCTCTCTCTCCAGAAAACTTATTGCTCCGTAGAAAAGTGTCAACGATTTATAACAGCTCTACACAAAACAACAACAATAAAAGCGAGAGAGATGGTAATAATAAAAGTCGTATGAAAATCCTTGACAGGTTCCATATATCCCCGAGAACCCTCTTATTCTCTCTCAAATTCATCAGAAAATTATGAGGGTGGCAGAAGGGGAAAATGCATTTTCTAATTTTCCTCTCTCTCAAAATGGATGCACACACAAAATCCTGAACATCGCATACACGCGACATACACAGCTCTCCAGAGAGATACAGTACTGAAATGTCATACACTTCAGCTTGTCATTCAAGAGATTTATGAGGCATAAAGTGTATGGTCATCTGTCCAGGCATGAGAATTTACCCATCTGCAGCAATGCACAAGGGATGGAGGGGAAAAACAAGATAGGAAAGAAAAAAAAAATCGATCGAAACGAAGCTCCTCTTCTGACCACTACTCTCTGACTGCACTGACCAGAGAATATCCGCCATATTATTTTCCTCAAAAAAAAAACTGACCAACGCGCAAGCCATGTGCATATACGCGCAGCCGCGAAATATTTGTATCACACCGTCATAAATATAAAGAGAGAAGAGAGAAACCCAACGATCGATCTCTGGACAAAAAAAAAAGCTATATAGGGTCAAAAAAAAATATTATCATCATCAGAAAATTTTCTTTTTTTTTGTTCCTTTTCGCGTGGATATTATCGATCGGTGTAGTATCATCATTATAATGTTCTGCTCTCTCTCTCAAAATATGCTAGGGTGCGGGTATTATACTACCCTTCTAAAAAGAAATCAAAACCATCGGCGACACATATCATTTTCAGCATGTCAAACAAACGGGGGGAATAAAACAAACAAGAGAATGAAAATTGACATATGCAAGGGGTTTTTTTTTGACAAGTTAATGCATGCTCACCTGTCATGCTCAACCTTAATCGGACATTTCCGGGTAAGGCTTATTATCGAATTAAGTCATTAAAATTTGCTAAAAAAATAAAAATTATGTTGTAATAAAAGCGAATTACGTTTTATGATGATTACACGTTTGTTTAACGCATTTTTTTTGATTGCTTAAAAAACAAATTGGTTGTTGAGAATAATTTCTTAAAAATATGTTGAGAAAAGCAGATGCAATTTTGAAAATATTCGGCTTAAAGGTACTTAAAACCATATATATTTTGTGTGCACAAAAATAATCTTGTCAATTTTCCTTCTTTTTAAAAGCTGAAAAAAAACGTTCTCATGAACGAACGAACACTTAAAGTACTTTTACAACCATGAGCTCAAAAGAAAGATTTTACAGGAGCAATATAATAAAGATCCCGTGAATGACACGAAGTGGAAAATGATAATCCCTTGTCATTTCGATGCAATTTGTTTCCGGTAGAATGGACTCTAATAAACATGTCATGATTCTTGTCTCTCTCTGATTATGTATAAAATATTCAGGTCAGATTATTACTACAATTTGTCTTCATTTCAAACCTCATTGTCCTGTCCAGTTGCAATAAATCAATATACAAGTGACCGTAATAATATGCGCACGATCATGTAGCTCCCTCCGCCTTCAAAAAAAAATTATGATATCAAATCATAAAGTTATTATATGGTATGCAATAAAGCAACGCAAGTCCAACCTACCTTCATCGAGAGCAACGCATACGAGATATGAAATTTCATAAAACGCTCTCACGCGATTGGCGATGAGAGTCGAGCCAAAGGTGGGGTTTTTGCTCTCTCTCTCTGCTTATATATATATGATCATATCATAACACTGTATTCACTATTAAATAATATTTTTTCCCCACTAGATATAGTGGTGGAGGAATAAGGGGGAATATCTGTTTTTTTTTTTGCTCAATGCGGCGAAGCAGAAAGTGTTCTCTGCAGCAGTTCTCTCTTTTACGTGGGTAGACTTCTCCTATTCCTACCCTGTGTGTGTGTGTACATAAATGAAGATGTGCTTGCTTGTCGTGCTCGTTTTCGTCGTCGTCGTCGTCTCATCATCATCGTCGTCGTCGGTTTTTTTCTGTATTGTTTGAAGCGTTCGCTTTTTTTGTTAACTTTTTTCTCTCTTGCTCATCATCAAAAAAGATGTGTATTTTTTGACGATGATGATCATAAGAGAATGCTGCTTTTTTTTGGGAGTTGTCGAGTAAGAATATTTTTTCGTCGTCGACCACACACACCTTTAAGAGGTTTTTGAATGGTGTATGCTTCAACAGATCAGGTTGCAATTTATAGATGCTCACGAGTTACACTTTATTGGGTTGCTTTTCGATCGATTTCATCATTTCTATTTATTGGGGGATTTGTTTTGGGGGAGAGAGTCATATAATAAACTTTTGAATGAAATGCTAACTTGTGTGTTATTGAGGACGAATGAATTGCAAATAAGTTGACAGAAATTTGAAATTATTTAATTGTTTTCAAAGATTACTTTGATGATTGCTACTTTACGTAACTTTGTTTCAACTCGTGTACTTTTTTCTACACCCGACAACAAGAAAAAAACATGTTCGAGATCATACAATTTTTTTATATTTACCCGAAATAAAAGCAAACATAAATTATTTTATGGCTTGTACACATTAATTGATGCGTTAACTTTTTAGCACTTAAATCCTGAATTTACACGATATCAAAAATGTTTTATTGCGAATGATGATTTTTCAATATTTTTTTCCTCTGCAAAAACTTGTTCGCAGAACCACGATCGCATGGTCACGTTTTGTTGTTCTTCCGCAAGAAAAATCTCGATCCCACCTGCCTTTTTTTTCTGCCATTTTTGTGTCCCTCAACCATCATAACTTGACGTTAATTATATGAGCTTTATTAATTAAGAAAAAACTGGAGAGTATCATAATAATATTTCAACTAGAGAGATGGCAGTTTAGATAAGGACGGACAAGATTATGAAGACGATATATAAAAAAATTGATATGAAAAAGGATTTTTCTAAACATGTAAATCCACTTGAGGAAAAAAAAGATGACGAGCTACATCATGAAAAAAGATGAAAACTATTTTAATGAATGATGAATGGGTTTAATGGAACTTTTTAACCAGTTCTCTCTCTACTCATGATTAAGAAACACATTATAATATCATCACGATAATGGGTCGGGTTTTTTCTTCTTCTTCAAGATATTGTTTGCAGCAAAGGAAAAAAATGTTCCTTCTTCAAAATTTATTACAATGACAATCGGTACATGTACGGTTGTCCCCAACTGAACGAACTTAATATATCATGATGATAATCATCTCGAGAGAGTTCTTTTTTTCGTACACACACAACACCGGCACCAGTCTGGACAGAAGACGCGTTAAAAATAATTGAAATTATAAACACTTGTTGAAAATGTGAGTTGTTCCAAGTGACATTATGATGAAACCCGTTTCAAATGGGTCTTGTTTTTTCTCTCTAAAAACAAAAGTTGTCGTCATAAATTTGTCATTTACGGAGGGAGAGAGAACGTATCTTTTGATTGATTCGGGATGTACTTTAGGGTGGATTATTATTATTGGGTGTTAAAGGGTCTATAGTTTGAGAGGGACAACCAACGTGTCCCTTCCAGAGTGCTTCACTTTTAAGTCCATTTTGCATTTTAGGGTGTGATACTGTTTTGATGGATATTAAAAAAAAGCGGAAATGATTGATGAGTGTGTATAGTGTATACCTTTATATTGTAGTACGTTGAAGGGTGTGATTTATGAGGGTATATACACATTATATATCGTTTTATGGTAGGGGGTTGAAAGGAAGTCATTGGTGGATTCAAAAAAAAATTATTAGTGTCATAACTGTGGATTTTATTGCATCAACATTTGTGACAGTTT
>JAHZNI010002521.1:0-16659 GCA_027744415.1 Seira ritae | reverse complement strand
CCCATTGGAGAACTTTGCTTACGGGATCGAAGGAATATTTTCCTTGGGAAGGTGTCAATGTGCAGTTCAGAACTGCTTTCGGCATCGGTACTTCGATAGACACATTCTCTACCTGTTTATGGAAATTTTAAATTAATGTCTTCGTAAAAGGCCAAACTCGAGAAACTGATGTCATGTGAATTTCAAAACATTTACCTGTCTTCCCATGGTTTGCTTGGGCCCAACAGTAATATCAAGTCTTCCCTCTCTGAAGGAAATGAAATGTTTGAGGTAAATTGGAATAGCAACGATACTTTGAGAGCTGATATGATAGGAAATTAGACGGAAGTTTCCATCAGGTGGAATGAAAGATAAGACTTTCTCACTCTGAAAATTTTGAGAAGTCAACTATTTAGTAGGCATAAAGCCACGAAGTTTAATGAGCAGTTAATCGTCCTTTACTGACCTCCCATCTTTTAAATCTAACACAGGGGTGGAAGCTAACGTCATCGAGAATTCTTGGGTTTACAAATGTCATGGTCAGATCCGGCATTCCGCTAAGTTTGATGCAGCAATCAATCTAGACGTAAGATATAAATTAAAAGTAACTTTTTAGTAGATACATATAATTAATTATGGCAAGAAGTGAATCGAAACGTTGCCTTTTAAAATAAAAAAAAAACATTCACAATGATATGATGCAACTTACATATCCCTGAATTTCGGCGGACACGGTCCCACCCGTTTTGTCAATAATAGCGTCAACTTCCTCAATTACATCAAAATATGCCTCATTGTTGGCGTACTTTACTCCACTTCGCCTCCAGGGAATGTTGGATAACTGTCCAGATGGAAGAGTACAGCTAACACTGTAAAAGGATAGTTAGTTTTATAATGAAAATTCATTTCATAGTTGAACTCTGTTTTTTCTTTTATATTTATCGTTCTACAACTTACTTCGTTTTTCCAGTCATCGTATTAGCAATAGTCCTCAAAATATTCGGAGGTTTAATTAACTCCTTCAAAATATTAGATTCAGTAGCCAAAGGAAATCCATTGTCTAGCATTTCATCGAGCAGCTACACATTCAAAAAACATGAAAACAACCCTTGCGTCAAATTGCAGCATACACAACTAATTAAAGTCAAGGATTTAATTTTAGTTAGGTCTAATAATAAATACATATGTCGAATATTTCTTACCTCAAAAATAATTACGTAATGCTCCTTGATTATTGATTCGCTACACTCCCCAAAATAATCGTCAAAAATATCCACAACGCGATGAAGAAACTCAATGACAAACAACGGAGGCACTAGTAAAAAAAAGCCGAAATGAGAAAACGCCATATTATCCAGATCGCCGGAGCAGGCATTCTCTTTACATCGATTCGATTCAATCAAAATTGACTTATCAACCCACCTTCAGTCGTACAGACTGCCACGAAGTACATATTACAACGGAAAATCGTGATTAAGTAATGATGTGGCGTTGCCAGTACAGGAGGCATATCAATCGGCGAAGAAATTTTCTTCTGCTCCTCGAAGAAGTAGTCACATACCGAGCGCGAAATCACAGACTTCCAATGCTTTTCCATAAACACATCCCTAGACGAAAATAAATGTATGAAAGTTATAATAAAATAATAGTTAACCAAAGAAATGAATTATGTACATCCAAATCTAATCTTACCCGGATGTGTTTATGATGAATAAACTGTGAATCATTTTTTCAATCCTTTGAAAAAATACTAAAACTCTAAGTCACGGTGAAATTAAAACGTAGGGGTCAATTGTAAAGAGACCACGTACTAATTAATGAATGATTTATTTCCGGAAATAGATAAATGAAGATAGTAATGTACGGAAGATTGTCAAAACGATTCAGTTATCAATGTATCAACTGTCAAGAATATCCTCAATAATTCAATGAAATATAGGCTAGTCATTCCTATAATGAATCTAAAGTGAAAATGTTTACTAATCAAATCACCAACACCCATTATAATATATACCCAGACTTTCATAAGTACATGAAGGGATGTCTAAATGAACCAAAACATCTGTACAAAATCTTGCGGCTGCAGCAGCAGGAGCAGCAGTGTGCTGATTGATACACTGCTGCCGTAAAAACACAACACAATTTACAAGCAACTTTTGCATGTCTTTATTGGTTGGGGTAGATAAAAAAATATGTGCTTTGGTAAGCTAAGCTAAGTTCATCTGTTCATGTTCAATATCAATCGGTTTAATTCATAATGAAAGAGTACAATGGAATGGACATGGCTAGAGGCTAGATGATCATAAAGAGCGTTGGGTGAAAGGTGAAAGTTGTCATTAACTTGATCATTTTATTTTTTAGCGTAAAAAGACGATTTTAAATAAAATTGCATAAGAGGTACAGTAAATATTATTTGCAAATCTAAAAAGTTATGAAAGCATGTTCCTCCTCAGGTATTACGAATGAGCTTTTAATGCTGCACATGCACGGATTTGATTTTTATGCATGGCCCTTGTGTGAAATGAAATGCAAATGCAACGGAAATGGAAGTTGAAGAAAGCAAGAAAAGACAATTTGTCATTTAAATATTATGGAGCACTTGCTGTCTTTCTAAAGTTCTTGAATTAGAACGCTTCTAACCTTTCATATTTCTTAAACCCTTCCTTATTTTGCGTCAAGGGATAATCTCAATCTCAAACCAAGATTGAAAGTAATTATTTGTTTCATTTCAACCGCAGAGCTCGCAAAGGTCAAGTTTTAATTTTAATCCAGCTAGATAAAACCTACTCTACGGAGAGTGGACTACAAGTAAGTGGAATGGAATGAGCGAAAGCAAGGTTTGTAAAACCCGTAATGCTTGTACTTGATCAATGCATAAATCAATTCAAATCTACAACTATGCATACATTCAAGGGGCAAAAGCAAATGTGGCCTTAAGATCATCATATCAAAAGTAATGGAAAAATATACACTGTGAAAATGGAGCAAATAAATAGCTTTTGCTGTTTAGAACTTTTTTTCATGAACGAATCTTGTATGAGATATATGAGTACATATGAATGCTAAAGCGCATTTAAATAATTAGTAAATTGTTCTGCGGGCGATTAGAAGAAGTTGCTTCATGATTCCTTTTGTTTTAAGCAGCCCGTTTTCCTTTTTTCCCTCGGTCTAGAATCCATTGCAATAGAATCTTTACATACTAACATTTTTGCGGAATAATGCATTGTTATAAAATACAACTTTATTACTTTCCAATAAACAGACTGTTTGTATAAATTTCTTGTGTAAATTTTTTTAAGATGAATGAGCTTCATAGAAAAAGCGTTTTCGGCATGCACATACATACTTAAATGCTTAATCAAAAAAATGAATGAAAAAATGCAAGATCCTTTGTTGTCTTTTCTCAGTTTGTCTTCTTGCCTGGCCAGCACCTCTACACTGCCTTGTGATATGTCCAAAATGAGGATCTCTTTACCCCGTCTCTTATATTTAGAAGCGGTGATCCAATCCGATCACTAATGTTGTTTACCAACATCTCCTCTGACATCAATCATTGATCATTGAATTATTGTTTGACTGACGTATTCGTCAATTAGTATTTAGTTAGTGGCAAACTTATCATTAATTTGTGAACAGTTGTCGGTGGACCCCAGTTAAATTTTTTGGCAATGGCTGCTAGAGCCCCAATTAAAAAACGTGCATTGGCTGAGTTCCAGTCGTCGCACACGGTCACCATCGACCCCGACTCGGCTGAGGCTGGAAGGTCAACAAAGCGCCTCCGTATAATTAAGAAACCGTCGGAGGAAGTGTACCTTGAGGGAAGCTCCGCTGCCGCAGTCGAAAGGGAGATCGCGGCTTTGGAAGGAAGTCGACCAGCTCCAGAGAACTTCAGAGCGCTGTCAAAAATCATCGCACACTTGCCGTTGTCGGTAAGGAGGATCGAAAGGGGAAAAACTCATTGTCAAAAAATAATTCTTGCGGTTTGTTTAATTAAAATCATGTGCCTTTCAGCCATCCCTTGTTATGCTGTTGCATTCTAAGTTAATATCATTGTTCCCAAACGAGGAGGATTCTGCCTTGAAGGCCAAATACTTGACAACTCTGCAGTTACTGAATCTTGGCCAGCCTGAATTGCTTGTAAGTCGCGAAATGTGTAAAAGTTATATACTCTGCATGAATTCTTCTAACTATACGTTTGTGTTTGTCATTGTTATTCGTACAGGCCACCATTGAGGAAATACTCCGTTTAATTCAAAGTGAAACGTCAGCATTAGTAATTAATAGCGGCTTAACGGTCGTACTTAAAATGGCTAAATCTGTCAATATTGACTCCGTATATGCAAAAGTATTGGCTCATGCAAAAAAGGTATGAAGCTATTGAACATGTGCTTTTACTTATGTACGTCGGATAAGTGTGAGCTTTTTAAAACATTTTTAATGGACCGATTTCGTTATTTTTTAGTTGATTAAGAAAACGGACGCCAAAGTAAAGTGCAAATGCTTAGAAATCATTGGTTTAATATCTCCAATCGATGATCCTGCTGCTGTGAAAGCCACCCTACAATTAGTCCATGCGTATTCGCATAGTCATGAACCGAGAATTCGAACAATGGCCTTCAAAATGATGGTAAGCATAGATTAAACTTTATATTTTTGTGAAGAAGAATTATTGCGGAACATTGACCATTAAAAATAAATTTAAATGGTATTAAATCCAGTTGCATCTACATGAGAAAGGTGCCAAGTTGGATGTTCAAGTGTATGGAGAAGTAGGAAAGTATTTGGATGACGATTACGAAAGCGTAAAGTTGGCGTCAACGCAGTTATTGTGGGCTATTAGTCAGTCATATCCTGAGCAGTAAGTCAATTGTTGAATGCACCTGTCTTAGCTTCAGTTCTTTATTTTTAAAATGTTATCTTCTTTTTCATCCTAGGCTAGTTCCATCGCCTGTTGGGGTTCCAGAAAAAATGCGTTTGGTTGATGATGCATTCGCAAAGATTTGTCATGCCATAAATGACCCTTGTGTACAAGTAAGAGTCCTTGCTGCGACGCTGCTTGGGAAAATGCCTCAAGTCAGTCAGAACTTCTTGGAGCAGACCTTGGACAAGAAATTGATGTCTGATATGAGGGTATGTCCTTGTTCTGTTAAAAAAAATCCATTAATAATGATGATTCAACAATTTTAGAAAGTGAGTTAATTTCCTCAATGTTATTTCTGGTTTTGACTTTCAGCGTAAGCGATCTGCCCATGAACGCCAGTGGGATAAGGTCAAATCTGGTGAATGGTCTTCTGGAAAGAAATGGGCCGACGACGCACCTCAGGAGCTCATTGATGCGGATGCTGTATCTCTTATTAGTAGCGGGGCTGCGGGCGCATTTGTACACGGGCTTGAAGATGAATTCTTAGGTATTACCCTATATTTTTATACTCTCAAGTCAGCTAGAATAACTTTGACCTTTAATATTTCGTAGAGGTTCGAAGTGCTGCTGTCGATTCTTTATGCACTCTTGCCATCAAGAGTCCCGACTTTGCAAACTTGGCCCTGCACCTCGTGCCCGAGTTGGACATTACCAACGAGTCTGTTAATGCATCCTCAAGCGCATCTGCTCAAGCATCGTCTTCTGGAACTAGTTCAGGTGGTAGCAGTGGAAGGTTGATTTTGATGGAACTTACTGGAAAATTGAAAGCTTCGACTAATCTAAGCAGTGAAATGAAGACCAAGCTGTGTAAACTTATTTTAAAAGATTTAAAGGTAAAGAAAAAAATTCAATACAAAATAGTATTTCTTGCAAAAATAGTTGATCAATAATTGAGTGCTTTAATTATTTTTCAGAGACTTTCCGAAGTAGATCAAGAAATATCGGCCGTTGCAAAATTCACTTCCCTCTATATAAAAGCACAACTGACTTATTCAAACTGTTTGAGCTCCTCCGCTTGGACTCAGCTATCCCAAAACACGCAAAACGAACCTATACGGTTGTAAGATACAATCGTTTATGCAGCTTTGCTTGAAGATGCAATATGGATTCACAGGGCTGAGCCCTAAGGAACATGGAACAGTTATTCAGTTAAAATTACGTGCACTTGCTTTCCAACTTGTTTATATCGTTCGAGGGAGCAACGCTTCTGCTCTCGCAGCATGTCAACATTTATTGGAGCAGGCTGAAGCAGTACAGAAATACTTAGAAGAAAACAATCTCGTCCCGGACGAGTTCACCTTTGCCATGTTCAAAATGCTTGATTCGTTGGATGAGCACAAGCCGGGAACTGTGGCGAAGTTGTTGTTACCTTTGTTTGAGAAACATCAGCTTCCCCTCATCTCGTTTTCTAGTTCGGTAAGTAGAAATAGGAAGAAGGCTTCCTTATATTTTCTGTATTGTTTAAAAAATGTATTTCCGGTTTCAAACAGATTAAAATGGCATCAGCCACAATTATCGAACCCTCTGGCGAATCAGACAATGCTCTAAAGTTTACAGCTGGGTTGTTGCTTGGAATTCCCCTTGACGCTGAGATTCATAATTTGGAAGATACGTCGCATGTTAGAATAATGGTAATAGAATAAACTCTTGTAGGAAATAATATGAGTTTAACAAACAAAAATCTTTTGCAATTAAATTCTTTAGATCCAGTATCCTGATCAGCAGATGCACATAATCTGTCCAAGGGCGGCGGATTTCAGACCCGATTCCTCCGGTGAAGTTCGGTTGCTTACCACGATATCAATTTCTCATCAAGTTAGTAAATCATTGTTCTTCATTTCATGCTTTCTACTTGTATTTAGACATGCTAAAGCTTGGAAGCTAATTCGTGAATCTTTGCATTTTGTAGGCTTGGAGCGAATCGTGTCCTGTAACATTAAGCATTGTTCTTGATATTCGTGGCCCAGAAACAAATTATAACCGAAGGTTGATGTGGAAAAAGGATTCGACATGTATCATCCAGCTAAGTGAAGAGAAGCAGGTGCACGTTCTACCGAAAGCTGCGAGGAAAGGAATCTAAGAAATAAAATTCGCTTTTTGTATCAAAAAATTAGAGAAATTTTATTTTTATTCCAACATAATCATTTAATGTAACATTACTTTTAAGTACATTGGTGTTTAGTAAAACAGAAGAGGAATAAAACCAGAAGTTTCACAGCTAACAGTAGCCGTAAATTTTGTAAAGGATATAAAATTAATATCGAGACTTGTCAATGCACATCTCATTCAGAAATCCAGGCTAGCAACATAACCGAGTCATAAATTATAAATAAGATCACATTCATTTCATTACTCTACACTAAAACGAATTGAACGAGAGATGAAGGCACTCAGAGAACAGATATGAAGGCTGAAAGGAGAGAAATTATTATTAAACCATTAGTATTTAAGTACATAAAATATTTATTTTAAATAAATTTTGGATAGATTAGGAAGGTATTTTGTTAGAACGTGTGTAAATGGAAAAATATATTTTTCATTTTGGTTGCGGTTGCGCTTCAGTGATAATAATGTTACAATTATAGTTACGGTGTAAAAAAACATTTAAGATTAATTATTTTTAGAATAAGATACACTTTCTACGTAACTTTATATTTACTAATTAAAATATACATATTCAAAACAATACTATTTCACTAAATCTTATACGAAATCTGATCTAAAGCTAAGCCTTAATTTAATCTATTTAAAACAGTTTGTTACGTACGTATGATCTATTTTTATTGAGATATGTAATCTATTTTCTAATATAACCACATATTTTTATTCCAATTAGATTCTTCGTTTATCATCGATCCTTTTAATTCTTACGATCCCTGCATAACTTTTAATGCAATATTATATTTTATTATTTTTATATGTATGAAGGAATGTACAAACTTACGTCGATACCATATTCGCGCAGAATTACCAAAATGATACGCTGATGTCCACGAAATCAAATCGAATCAGTTGGAATATTAAATTACGAAAGTTCACTCCATGCAAATGCTTGACGAATACATCAGCTAATTACATATTTAAGTTGTGAGATTCTTTCATTTTTCCCGAGCGTCTGTCTGTTTAGCACTATAGCGCACAACTTCATTTAAAACATGGACAACGGGCGTTCTACTATGCATAATTCTGGCCGTTCCGTGGCATAAATTCATACTATGCCACGGAATTAGCAGAAAAAAATCAGATTTTACTTAAACTAAAATCATCACATTTTCACTGATATTTGCCATTTACAAATAATAAAATCTCTGTTTAAGATTGAATGACCCAACAAATAGATTTTTACATAGAAAAAACATTAAATAGGTACACATCACTCCTAATTAATTAGGTATCAAGTAACGCATTTTAATATGCAGACCGATAAGCATGCATTTCTATTAAAAATACAGACAGGTCAGTGAAGAAGGGAACAAATATTTATTTTTACCCCTGACTAATTTTTGTTTCACTCTATTTATATGTATCTATTCTGTATGTAGTATTTATTTACTTTTATGTTACCAGAAAATCATATATCGTTGGTAAGCTAACATTTAACAGTTCATCCATTAAGTTACTTCAGCACGGTCATGCAATAAAAATCACACTTCATCCACTCAGTCCAGTTTAGACCTACGAACCCAGTCACTCCTTCGAAATGCATAAAAATGAGATTGACAAATTGGCACAACACTGAACCCATCTATGATTATTAAACATGAATTTGAAATCTCTAAACACAATTCAATCTACCTATACATATATATTATGTAGCTATCTTTTTTCACCTAAAAGTTCATCTTTCCCCAAAAAGACATGAGTACTAGGAGGAATTAAAAATAATGAGAAAATACATCGGCATTCCACATTTTCATGCCCTGAAGAAATCTAATTTCTATGGACTAAGCTAACTAGGTAGTACAAACTAGGAAAATGAAATGCCATCTTTATCAAAAAATGAAAGCAATCACAAGGTAATAAAAAATCAGAGGGAATCACAATGTAAAGTAAGAGGAAAAGGATTTTCATTGTAGTATGTACAAACTCGATTGGTTGATTGAACGTCCAAAATATAAGGAAAAAATATTGTATGTTAAAATAGTGCTCATGAAGCGGCAACACTAACGGCGCGCTTCGACCCCTTCCCGTGGGGATTATTAGCCTTGGCAGCGTGTGTCTGGTAGTGTTTCGCTAAATGTGCCTTTTGTCTGAAATTCTTGCCGCAGAGTGTACAGGCAAACGGCTTCTCTCCTGTGTGTGTTCTCACATGGACATTAACTGAGTATTTATCTTTAAAACCTTTGCAGCAAATATTACAATAATGGAGAGAGCGCTCCTTCCTCGATGTCGCTCCAGTGGTCCCGTTACTTCCGCCACCGCTGCTGCTCGTCGTGCTGTTTGTACTGGGACTGCTTTGGCTACTTTTCGGCGAGCCGGCTGGTGGAGATAAAGAGCTGATGAGGGTGCCATTGCCATTCCTTTGATTATCACAATTCAAGGTACTCGAAAGCGTCCCATTTGGTGAGCCATTGAGACTCCCATTTTTCATTCCATTCTTCTTGGTTCTCTTCCTCGGGGTTTTGTTCTGGTCGTTGTTCGTTGTGTAAGTCCATTTGGCACTGAGAGTCGTTGAATTTATCTTTTTCTCTGAGATCTCAATCCCCTTCTTGATTCCATTCGTGGGGGTATTGAATTGTGGAGTGATTCGTGTCATAATTAGCTCCTCCACGTTTGGAATCACAGTGTCTGGATCGACAAAGACGGAATCAAGAACTTTTAGCTCGTAGTATTGACCATCGGCTCCGAGATCTCCGCCACTAACTATAGCACCGTTCATGTGGTGTGGAGGATCCGCTGCCACCCTCATGATCTGGTCTGAGGATGTTGGTGAACCGGTTGAAACGACTGGGGAGTGTGCGGAGGTGATCGTGACCTGACCGTTTGGATTTCCGTTGGCTAAAGGTGGGAATGATAGCACCTTTCTCAGTTCAGTCATATCTGTAGTGCCGGGAGGGTGAGGCTGTTGAAGCTTCTGCGTCACTGCCATTACGGTAGTTGGAATCTGAATCTGTTGGTTGGGCTGCTTATTTCCAGCTTGAAGGGCGGACCGCAACAGAGACTCGTCACAGAACGCTTCAGGGTTCTTCTGCCACGATATCATATCCGCTTCCGTTGAGGTTGCGGGGGAAGTGGAGTTGTCACTCATGAAAGTGGTTGTTATCAAGTCTGAAGATATCGCGCCTGTGTTGGAGGGATCAGAATTTGGAGCTGATGAAAAGTACTGCTCCATCTTTGCTGCGTCATCATAAGTTACGAATAGCGGATCTAAGAGATTCGTTAAAGTTGTGACTTCTCCTTCGCTCGGAGTAGCGGAATTGAGAAGCCAAGTGGGACTAGGATCTGAAGAGACGTTAGTTGTGGTAGGAGTAAGGGAATTATCTAAATGGTGACCATTTGACGATGGCCATGATATAGATCCTAGTAATTCCAAACTTCCTTGATTTGATTGCAGTGGATCTGGAGCAGCGCCAAGGGGATCTGCCAGCAGCATTTCATCCAAAATTGTCTTTATTTGACCCCCAGTCGCACTTAAATTATTGTTCCCATCTGTCTGTACGTAGTCCAAGGAATCGATAAAGGCCACCGGTGTCAAGCCATTAGGGCCACTGTCCAGCTTGACGAAGTCAAAGAAATCGCCGCGGCACATCAAGTCATCGTTGAGATCCATCATGACCGCAAAATTCTCGTTTTCGTGTGCTCACTTGTACCAAAAATCCTGAAATTGAAAATCACATTTCATTAGTATTCCGAATTCGTCTAGCAAACATATTTCGAGAAATTAATAATTTTTTCTCCCTCTTCCTCCCAAACTCATTCACGACTTGTGCTCACCAAAAACATCAACATCATCAATCAGTCAAAAACAATTTATCAAGCAAGACAAAGACAGACAGACCGTAGAAACGGAATGCATGCAAACGCGTGCATGAAAGTCCGCGTAGAAAATAATCGTGACATGCACGTTCACTCACGGAATGGAACCAGAGAAGCCCGGAAGCAGTCTTCTTTAACAAATTAATAAAAATCTCACACATTTCGAAATCCTTATTTTCAAGACTTGGAGGGAGCATTTTTCCTCCAATAATTCACTTTCAAAGTAAAACAAATCTCTGAGCTCCCGTCGAGCAAAAGTTTAGGAAATTCCTGATGCAATAATGGCGATAGTGTAAGACGATTTGGAGCATTTCGCGGTTTACTACAAAATAGGGACAATGTCAAAGAGGCAACACCTTGCTGATCCTTAGCTTTGGTGCATGGTATAAGATATCCATATCAGTCATTCTCATGAGTCATGTTACGAGGCTCAAATTATATTTTTTCATACTTCGCAAAAATAAATAACTATGAAATGGCAGTCGCAATGCTTGCTTTCTGCTTGTTCCCTTTAAAATATAAAGCCGACGTGGGTGACCCTATAAAATTTTATGAATCATCAGTCCTAGTCCTTGGTGAAAAATTGATATGTTGCGTTGCGAGGTTGATGCTTAATTCAGGCGATAAAAATTTTGTTTGATTTTCTAACAATGGGCAATGACCAACCGAAAGGCTAGAGTTCCATAAAAATCAAATACCTAGACTCTATGATCATGATTGTGTGGGACATCTTTTCAGATTGCTCAACCTAAGGTGATTATGAGGTCCTTAACTTAACTGCTCACCCATATAATATACAAAGGGAACGGAATGCAAACAGCGAAAAGGAAAGATTTGATTGAGGATGATGATGCTGAAGATCTGATGATGTACTTTATTACGAAACCGCGAAATATGGCGGTGACTGACTGACTGACGAGTCGTGGGGAGACTATGACTATGTCACAGATTAACCCTGATTTTGCAACTCAATCTCAATCTGTATGAGTTCAGGAAAGTTCAACTAATCAAATAATTCGATCGGGATGATTTTCGTGAAATCGCAATCACAATCTTCAAACATCTTGCATAAGTCTCGAAAATTTTGCATTCATCTTCAATTTGATGAAGTGCACGAAAGATGCGTAATCAAATCACTCGAATCGAAACTTTGGAGTTGAAAATTGGCTCATACAAAACCTGCATTTCATTTCTGGTGTAAAACTGATTTGATTAAGAAACTGATTTCGTTTTACGGCGACAGGACAGGACGTCATGAAAGGTAGAGGAAACTCTTTTTTCATTCAGAAATTGCCATCAAGGTTGAATCGATAAAATAAAAGGCAAATAATGATAATTTAATAGCACAATATAATAACCAATCCACACGAATCCCTCCGCCAAGTCATATTATGGAAATCTCAAATTGTCATTTGGCCTACTTTGTTAAATAATGTTCTTATAAAATAATTTAACTGATATGGACTATATCAGTCCCATGAAAAATATATAAGTCTGTCAAGATTGATCTAAAAGCTGTGATTTTTGAAGGTCGCGTGACACTTCTGATGATAATTTTACACCTACAGTGAGCCATAAATTCAGACATAATTCGCAATCAAATAATCGCTTTTTGATCTGATCAGATCTGATCGCATCCGATTAGTTTAGCTGTGTAAATATAAAGAAGAAAGTGAAGTTTATAGTTAAAATGAGATATTTCTGGTAAGAAAAGATGACAAGTAGACAGACAGCAATGCAGGAACTGTGACCTTCGATACGGAACGATTTCATGTATTTTTCATGATGATAAATTAAACCCGACATTAAATGTTTTTGCATATTGTAGTTGAGCTTCAAGATGAATATCTTTGACAATGGCATACTTTCTGAGAATTAATCATAGACTTAACTAAGTCATATATTACTAAGGACTGCTCGAAGTTCGAACTATTATCAAGTGCACAACGGAGATCCACCAGTGATTCTGCATAACACTTTTCCAGAGATTCATGCATTGTATTTCAAACCTTCTCTTGCTTGACCAGTGCCGATGTCGTGTTCGCACTAAATGATTCAATTAGCGAGTAAATTGGCATGTGCCCCAACATTCATTGGCAATCGAAAACTTCAACTGTATTTTTCAACTTTTTTCTCTCAGACGCTGCTGCCTGCTGTCTGTTTGAACATGTCATCAACAGAAAGAAACAACTCAATTTTCACCTTTTATTGTTGAAAATACAGACAAATTAAAATCAAAATATATGCTGATCCATACACACTATACACTATGTATGAGTGATGCGTGCTTATAGGTAGCACATTAGCATTCCGTTGTCTTAAAGCAAATAAAAAAATGGAGAATGATGCGAAGCGACAACTTCGATGCGATTTTACTTACTTCAATCATACTTGTGTACTATAATACGTATAGCTTCCTATGTATAAAATATCGCAATTATTTTCAGTTAGTTAACTTTTGCAAACGTTAAGAGCTTCAAATCTTCCTCTCGGCAAAGTCGTGACAATAATCAACATGAAATAATTTCGAGTGATATATGACATTCTATTCTCTATGAAGCAATGATATTTGTCTGCCTTCATTGTTATAGGATAATCATCGCGTATCATATGCGCAAGGAAGGATGCTAAATATAGTGCGTTAATTTTTGAAAGAATAATTTTTAATGTTGTTTTGGTTCTAGACTATTTGGGGGACTGTTGGTATTTAAGCCAGGCGGAAATCTTCGCATTTTGTACTTCACAAGTTCCTTATTATTAGCATACCTACTACCTAACAAGCGTTGATAAATTGTGCAGATCGAATGAGTGCGTAATATCGAATGTCTCCGTATCTTCTTTATGGCATCTTTTGACATCCAATCCAATAGGACCAAACCTAGCCCAGAGCCAACTAATATTCATTAAAATGCAGTTTCTATTTTGAGAGCTCGTTTGCTCACAGTTACAAATTGACAACTTTCTAAATCGTTTTGCGATCTCTACTCCTCTCCTAAAGACGATGACAAGCTTTATTGGACGTGAAACTATGAATGTGCATTGAAAGCGATTATTACGTTGTTAACCACGAAGGTGCGATGCAAGTAGAGATGCAGTTTCAAAATGAAAAAAATGCATTTCAATTACCATCATCATTTTAGCTTTGGCTGTATCGCTATCACATTACATGTTGGAAAAACGTCAAACAAACCGTCGCGTCGTGCATGTATCCTATCTTGTAAGTGATGCATAACAATTGACATGTGTGGATACAACACACAACACTTGGGGAAGCGCGTATCGCTATCGCTGACCACACATTTTAACATGATGTCACTTTTGTGAATGATTATTTAAGGGGCTTGTCGCGTCGCTTAACCGAAGGAAGAATTCTGAAGATATGTTTGTTTTACCTTTGCATTACAATTTAAGATGGCCATCTCATACATATGAAGACTGCAAGTAGCGATTTCAAAATGAAACCTTAATTGCTCAATTTCTGAATTTGAAAATTATGTTAGCGAAATAATTTCTAATTCACATAAAAATAAAACTGTCATGAGAGTGCCAACAATGTGTAATGGAAAACTATTGCACGAGCTTCAGCTTAATAACAAATAGCTTCCGGCTCTGGCTGACTACTACACGCATTGCAGTAGTAAATAGTGTCACCTTAATGATGCTTGCAAAAGCATGCATACATATACAGTCAAGCCAAAGAAAGTTTTTTTCTTTGGCAGGCATGACACATATTATTTTCTAATTATGGGGCTCCCTCATTGTAATCTCTACAACGAACAAGATTTAAATCAATTCAAAACTCGCGAAACTAATTATTATATGCCTTGTTCGCTGAAGACTAAGGCTGGGATCATTAAGTCTTAAAGTCAGACAGCAAAATCATCCTCGGCACCAAGAAAAAACTTTCTCCGCGACAAACGATTTGACGACGACGAATTTGCATTGACGATGCAATAATTGATCAGCATAAAATAATTAGAATAGCCATAGTCGATACGATTTTAGGTGACGTAAGGGGAACCAGAAGCAATACCAAATTTAGCTTGCATCTTTAATCGTGTCGCATTTATAAACAAACACAAGGACATCATCAGGTCTGTGAAAAATACTTTTACATGCGTGAGTTAATTCTTGAAGATGGCATATCAGCTTCATTACTACTGACGATGAGAAAAGATGAGCCGAGCCTTCTTTTCGATTTCACCTTTTATTTTAAAAGTCATTGTTGGATCAATTGCAATTGTCTTCATTCATTCATCTCTTCTTGTATTCTCTAACGGACCTGTCATTGTCAAAAACTCTCTTCCCTAACGACTCTATCATGAAGCTGAAATACTCAAAAACAACCACACTGTGACTCCCATCTCTCACAGATTTCCCTTATTAAAAGCAATGCAATGGAGATGGAAGCTCATCATCAGATCCGGATTTCAAATCCTAATTGTATGTGATCAATCAAACATAAAAGAATTCGACCGACATTATGCATCACAACACGTGAAAATAATGGAGCTTCCTTCGGCTCTGTATTTGCTAATCACAGCATGAAAACTGATTTAGCAAATCGAACTTCTTAACCTTATCTTGTTCAATGGTGAAGTCTTAAAAACTATAATTAGGAATATATATTGCGTACCATGTATGTCATTGATATGATAATATGGGGAATTATAATTTGGTCACGCCATTCTTATCTTGTCGCCTTGAAAAATGATCTGCAGCACCAAAACCAAAACTCATATTTGCTTTGATAGTTTTCTTTATCTTAAATAGCATTCCCTTGAGTCTCCTGTGGTGAGGAAGGAGTCATCACAATTAACTATTCTGCATAGGGACAATTTCAAACCGTGGATTTCACTAGACCAAATGGAGCGTTAATAACATGGACTTATCTTGTCACTGATTTTGCATACGTTTTTCCTCTTCCCTTGGCCAATTCGTTTCGTCGTACGCTACGTAAATCTCACTTTTAAAAAATGCAATCGTATTCGCAATCATGATATTAATAACGAGAAAAAGCGAACTGGCGTGGGGTTCGCATGAAACCAGCTTTGCTAGGCGTTCGAAAGGAATCATTGCAGCATTCCATTTATTAATAACTAATTTTGTCAGCTATAAAGTAAACAATGCATCAAAATTTTATCACAGAAGAAAGTGTGTGCATGGCTAGACCAAAAGCAGATTGTAATCTCTGCTGACATCTTCTTGTCAATTCATCTTCATTTTCGGTGCACAGTATAAAAATCGAGATTTCAGAATCGATCCAAGTTGACAGCTTCAGTGAAGATGAAAAATGAACTCGATTCAATTGAAGTGGTGCATGAATGTGTGCACTTATTGCAACAATGTTGATTAAATGAAAACACGATGTTCCTGTCGCATACAGTTTGTCAAATCATACTAGGTCTTGTCTGACCCTACGAGAATGTAATCATATAGTTTTATTTTGGGTAACTGAATACCTATGTTCATTTGGTGAAATTAAGTAAAGTTAAAAATGCGAAAGCCTCCGGCCGCATTAAGTCGATGATGATTGCATTCCATCATCAGCAACAATAAATCTTGACGGATGGATTCTTCGGACACATTGACAGAATTGTTTATAATGCCCATAATATAATTCACACATGACACATACAGGCAATGCAAACACGCATGCTCACACAAGTCCTAAAATACTAATGACTCCTCCGTCCGACTTCAGGGGGTTGATGAGATACGCTAACAAAGTAAAAATCTTCCTTCACCCACTTCTTCTAGGCAAAACATGTAGAAAATACATT
>JAHZNI010002520.1:0-42739 GCA_027744415.1 Seira ritae | reverse complement strand
ATCTTTACAATTATTATGCAATATTCTTAATGATAATATACTGTGACCAGTTTTGCATTGTATAGCTAAAATTTTATTACAGTCCATCAATTACTGATAAATGTAAATGTATAACATATAATATCTTTATACAACTCTTCTGACCAGCTCAGGATTTTGGTTGATTTCTCGAAGAACATTTTTGGTTTTTAGTTTGGTGCATGCTTGCATGACACAATACTACCTTTCCTACTCATTTCTTGTTTATTGAAGAAATTAGAAATGTCTACCTACTTCAGTACATGGCTACAATAGAAACTATGCCTGCATTATAATTTTTACATAGAAAAAGATCCGTTTCCTTTTATTCTTAACTGTATAAGGATAATAATGACTGATGCCATCATCACCCATGGCGATCTAAGTTATTGGTATCAAATTACATGACATGACATGACACACTGTATACTTAACAGGTTTAAAAAGTTTAAGATATTCAAGTCAAAAGTGGCTTCCAGTACCATTACAACGCCATAACCATCATCTAGGACAAACATACAGATTCTACATATATAATTATGTATAGATTACAAATTTTAAATTAATTCTTTATTACTATATTGCATGACATACATAAGTATATTATTTTATCTGAAGAGCTTAGTAGGATCATTTATTAAACATCTATAATATAACATTATTATTATCGATACAGCAGACTTGAAAAGTTGGCTTCACGGGTACAGGGGTTGACTTTTAATCCACCCGTAGGACATCAAAGCGTAAGTTACAATTTTTTCAGATTTAGTAACTTTGATTTACACCATAAACCCATCATTGTATTTCCTCGAATCTAAAAGAGAAACGAATTTTTAAGGTACTGAGGAACGATAGGGTTAGGATGCATGTAATTATTACAGCTTTTAAAGTATTGTTATAAAGAGTCCGTCTAAAAATTGGTAGAGAGGTAACTCAAATTGCATTTATTAAGATTACGGTAGTTCTATTGAATAAGTAGTACATATTTCTAGTATAATATATCAACGCTTGTAAAAAAATCTTTCCTTTTATGTAAGATATTGTTCATAGTGAAAGTGACTCTCATGAAAATCCTCACTTTCGTTAACTCTCCAAAAAATGATAGAGGAAATGAATTGCCATATAATTAAAATATATGGTACGTACACGTTTATAAATTTAAGGTTTTCTTTGAGGATTGTTTAGTTTTTCACACTTGAGATCCACACCAACTCCTCCAACAAATCCTAGTTTGTCGCTTTAGCGCACCACCGACAGCAGACAGACCTTCGTGAGACAGACTACTTGGTGAAACTTTCCGAAATAAAAAAGAATCGGTGAACGAACATCAGAAGTGTTTCAGGCCACTGTTGAATGTTGATTGAGATTTAGAGTAGTAGTAGAAGTAGTTATAGTTAAATTGATTTAATTGAGTAGAACTAATGTGCAGGCGCTGTCATGACTGAAGAACGAGTTGAGCGAGCAACACAATCGTAGTCGTAATTACAGCATAAGTCTCCATACTGCAATAAAGACAATATATAAAATCAATTATCAGGATTGTATCATCTCTAATCATCGATAAATGTCAAAATTTTAGACATGTATCATAATACTAAAAGAATGCATAATAGAGCCAATAAGTCGTCGAAAACCTCCGAAAAAAGTAAAAGTGCATGCAGCTTATTTCCAACGAAATTAAACAAATGACATTTTTACAGAGAAACACGTAAAAATCAATTAAAAAGGCATATGCAAATTTCACAGGAATGCTCACTAGATAAGAAGCCACAAAATGTTTCCATGCATGCAGCAGCGTATAGCAAGAAGTATAGAAGTCAAATACATATTTGATATTACAAACTTTAGTACAAAGTAATGATAAAAAAATAGCAAATAAAGCAATACTATTTTCTATTGCATCAATACAAGATTGAAGAAAACACAGATTCAATGGGAAAATGGAAATAAATACAAGATTAACAACTTACAGGAGGATTTCAAGAGGCACAAAGACGAAAGCCATGACTTACGAAAGTCTGACATTTGTTCCATAGATCATCATGAAAGCATATAGTTCAGAATTCAATACAGAGATAGAAATACATTATACAGAGTAGTTTGAAGAAGGAACTTCATCATTTTTATAAATTACTTAATAATATGCAATTTTTATAATCAACTAAATAAAGTAGAACGATGTACGATAATATTTGAGGAAAAGTGTATGTACACGAAGAAGGAGAAAAATGAGTAGTGCAGCTAAGTAAATAATGACGACGGAAAGAGAGGGCAACAAAACCATTAATGTGATATAAATCAAAAGGTTATTTACCGAAGCACACATATTCCATGATTTTTGCTCACCGATTTAGCGCAGAGCGGCACCTGTTTGGGTTAATAAGGGTTAATCATAAAACATTAATTGAGTACATATACATATATATACATACATATACGTGGTACAATATCTAACTAAAATCAAGTTGGCATTTACTAAAAGTACCTAAATACTAAATAGAGTCTTCGTCTACTAATCACTAATCATCATGAATCTATATTGTTTTTCCGAAAATCCCTGTCATTTTCTTGTACGAACCCTACGCCTACTATGTATAAAATAAATGCTAAATAAATTATTGCATATTATTTCAATTATCATAATGATGTATCGACTTATTTATTATTAGGCTGCTTTGAAAGGTGATTGCTGACCGACAAACACAACGACTTTCGAATACTTCACTATCATTTGCCTACCTGCTAACCTAAACATCTTCATCGGTTAAAAATATTATTAAAATTAAACCTACATATACATACTTCAAGCCTTGCTATACTAGGTAGAGTACTCTGGACAAAGTCAAAAAATGGATGCACGAGAACTGACCACACTTTTAGTGAACTACGCAGAGATACGATATCTATTTTCAATCATATAGTAATTCATCGAATAGCATTTTTCTGGGAAAAGTATTATTGGAACATCGGAATTCGGCTTTTAGAACACGAAGGCTAGATTGATTGATGAATCATGCAGCAAGAAAGAAAAACACAACCAGCGAAGGAATTCTTTTTCACATTGATTAATGGAGGAAGGGAGGCCCTATCCAGCCAGCTTGTAAAATTAATAAAGCTTCATCATAATATAGTAATATGCGTCCACCTACGCAAACGATTTCAGTTTCTGGCGAAGAAAGTTTCTTCGCACATCGTATTACTTTTTTTTGTCAAGAGTAATCGTAACGTTAATCGTAGTTTTTTTTTGTTAGTCTGCGCACCCATTTTCATTCCAACATGAAGAGATAGAGATATAGCCAATCAATTGGTCAGTTCACATAAAGAAGATAAATTATGCAAAAAGGAGATTTTTGCGAAGCTTAGCTCAAAGGTATAAAAAAGCGTAGTATATTCGTGGAATTTTTTTCTTACCTGACATTTACAAGAAAAACAGTTATTATGAGGCAGTGTTACTCGAATCCCAGATTCGATCGTGTTCTGAAGCAAATGGCATTCGGAGAAGGTGCTATTTCTATGCAAGTGAGTACACTTGTTATTAGCAGATTCCTCAGGACATCGGAAGCAACAGTCACCCGCTGGAAGAAATGCGTTGTGACAATCCACCGGAGGACAGTCGATTGACCAACAGTCAATTTCTCCGTCGAGACATTCACATGTCTGGCATTGGAAGTACCACATCTCTCCTAAAAAAATTATGCAATGCAATAATATATGTATTTCCAAGAATCATGAGTAACGTTAACGTTCATGAAGCCAAAGAATACGTTGGAAAATCAGTTTAAAGGGGATTGTCTAGGCTGTTGTTTTAACAGCATGCAAGCATATGTAGCATGTACATCGAATTTTTTGGTCATTGTAGAGCAGACTAAGCTATGTCGAGTCTAGTCAGTAGTAGTATGTAGTAGTAGTAGTCATCAATAAATTAGTTATTGACGATGTGACGAAAGCCTAGAACCAATGGACGTCATTCGCCTCCCTCTACCTACTTAACTATATTTTTTCTGTAATATTCAATGAGCATTGATGAGTGTCTAAAAGGAGAAGATGAATATTTTCCCTCCCTCCAAAAAGGAGCCATACAGGATGGAAGGAAGGCGACGATGGGCTTTGTTTATCGCAAAAAAATATTCGTAGTTAAGTAAATATTAATATTACCACCAAGAGGGATGGATGGATCTTTTAAGCAAAATGATCGACAACGATGGGACGAAATATTAAGTCTGAGAGAGCAGGAGTTTGACATGAAAGGAGCCCAAGTAAAAAATTGGGAAGACTAATAAAACAATTACTAACCTGACTTAAAATGAACATTGGAGTAGAGTTGATGCTTGCAAGACTTCGGCTGGCTTGTGGTGGTGGAAAGGGCGACTAGAGCTGTGATGTTGGGGGAACCACACTTCTTACAGCACTGACTCAAGCTGGTCTCCTCCGTCACGTTGACCAAATTCGAAGTGCAAAACTGTGAGCAAAGATCGTCCGTCGTGGTTGTACACGTTACGTTCTCCGCATCACCACCACAAGTACATATACTACTGCAGTCTTGTCTGAACCAATTGGAGTTTGGTGGATGGAGCATTCCGTCGTCCCAACAACCTGTAAAGAAGTACACACATCCCTCATAATTAATCTTCATCACATCATCAGACGACGAAGACATTAGCTGTCTCCTCAACAGTTTTCTGTCTTTCATCATTAAACTTTCTAAAGAAGTCAAGAGATGTTGTTGATGCCGAAAAACAGAGCAATAGTCTAGTAATCATGCCGCGAAGTAGTTTATTTTACAGGAGAAACTTTCATCTTCCCTTTCCGAAATATAGTATTTTATCATCAGAATGCGATGATGAGGATAGATAATGAATGATATACCTACCGGAAGAACAATTATGATCGTCCACTGGGCATCTGCATTCGTAAGATCCGGCCGTGTTTACACATTCCAATCCTTCGGGACAAGAATCCTTCTCACCACACTCATCAATATCTATTTGGATAAGGGAATATTCACCATTTTTAAAATATATTTCTCGTTTCGACCAAAAGAAGGGTTGCGTTGCGTGCTGCCGCTGAAGCAACAACTACGCTACCCCCACTGCTGCTGCTACAGCATTAATCAAAGAGAAGAAATCGCATTTCCAGTCAAGTGGAATTCCATGCGGAAGCGGAAAAGATATTAGGAGGGAAGAACGCATTCTCCCTCCTTTTTTGGCACTCATTCATGGAGAGTAGTAGTAGTGACTCACCTATACACTGGGCTTCTCCAGATTGAGCAAGACTGATTTGAAACCCATCCATGCAATGGCAACGATACCACCCTGGCTTGTTGACACAGTAAGCATTTTCGGGACAAAGTGCGCCCGTTTCTACCGATGAATTCCCTTCTTGAAGGCGACATTCATCAATGTCAGTCTCACATCTAGCTCCGTCCCAACCTGTCCGGCAGGAGCAAACATCGGGAGCAATGCAAATTCCTCCGTTTTCACAAGTATGATTGCATATCGCTGTTCATTCCATCAAAGACATAAATCAGGCTTACACTTTAACTCAAAGGAATTGGGTATCAGAATGCCCCGAAAAAAATGACTCACGTGTGCAGTGTATCCCATCACCGGTGTAGCCCGGCTTACATGTGCAAATGTAGGATCCTTTTGTGTTCGTGCAAGTAGCATGGGAATGACACTTATTCGAACCATTGGTGGCACACTCATTCTCATCTTCACACTGAAACTGATTAATTTTCCTGTACCCTGGAGCACACTCACAAACATATCCGCCTACTTTATTCACGCACTTTGAGTTTCTGGCGCAATGATGGCGCTCTAAAAGGCACTCGTCGATATCCATGCATGACTTGACTCCGTCTCCTGTGAATCCTTCATTGCACTGACAAGTGTACGTGGTTTGAAGATTCAGACAGGTAGCATTCGAGTGGCAGAGGTGACCGTGACTAGCACAGTAGTCCGTTCCTAAAATTTGAAAAAAGTTCACATATAATGAATTAAAATATTATATTGATTAGACAGAATAATTAAAGTAGGTATTAGACATACCCAAGCACACTTTACAACATTCCCCTGGAACTATAACTTGATCTTTAATTGGACACGTCAATGGCGGACACATTTTCTCTGGGTCATGCTTCTTGCATTGCATCGAGCCATCCGTGCACACACAGTGCGTGCATTCCACTATGGAGGTTGACTCACCATGGTCATAAGTTTTGCCACGAAAGTAGCATTGCTCTGTGCAAATTAGCGAAGAAAGTGTAAGTTTTGCAATTTACGATGAAAGTAGATGATGCCATTATTTCTTACTCATTTCTTTTTGCAAGGATTATTCAACTTACTGAGGCACGTAGGACAACATTCGCCTGGCTTTGATATGGGATTCTTGCAATTCTTTGCTTGTGGGCACTGAATTGGCTGGCACAGGATCTCACCTTTCTACAGGTTCATAAACATATTCATATATTTAAAAAATCTGCAAATTATTGCCAAACCCAGCTTGTGGGGGTCTCACATGGACGCAGACGAATGAGTAAGAAATTCATTCAATAATATTTTCATTTCTCTGACACGCTCAGAAGTACAATGTGGGAGTGCGTGGAGGAAAAAGCCTGCGTAAAAATATGGTAAACAAACAGACGATGGGAATGACTCACCTTGCATGTGCATATGTCACAGTTTTGATGCCACGAGGATCCATCTCCAAAGACGGAGGTATCGTTAACACGACAGGATTTCTGGCATTCGCACTGTTCCACATCTGAAAGGCGTGCTTCAGCTCTGTTCAACTGCAAACAGAGCCAGACCAGAAAATAGTTAATAAAATAAAACAAACAAATTAATGCATTCTTTAACACGTTCACGATGATGATATAAAATATATAGTGCGGCGACTAGCAACCGTACTTTTGCCTCGATCTCAAAGGAATGGAATGAAGTGCTTTCTTTCTGTTGTGACAAGACATGCTTTCATGCTTGTATGAAGACCGAGAGGAGGAGGGACGGGGAATACTGAGAATAGAACAGGAACGCAACGATGGAGAATAAATCATGGGGAAAGGGGAATAAAATAATTTGTTGGTTTTCCATTGTCAGGAAATAAATAATGATGTGGAGAGCTAGAGCTAGATCAGAATGATGTGGATTTATGCTGTCGAGTTGGAACAATTCACTTACCCGCTCCGTTAGCATTTGTATTTGTGACTGTAATGAGGCGAAGGATAATTTTAAGGCAGTGTACTCGCTGCATGTCGGGCACTGACTATCCACTTGTGGACATTGTGACAAATAACCATACGGACCAAATGTAAGCTGCAAATCTTGCATCGCACCCTGGAACGTGAAATGAAAATAGAAATGTTTTGAAAGTCCCTTTAAAAATGATTGAACTGCGTCCCGGCAGCGATTTAGTGAAGGCGATTGCTTGTGGTGGAAGCGAGTACTGACCTGGTACAAGAAATGTGATGTAGTTTTTTGGCCGATCCAAATGGATATGTTTAGTGAATTAAAGATGGCAGTGATGGGGTCAAACTTTAGAACTCTTCTATAAACAGGAGAACAGTCAACTAGAATATTAACTTCGGAGGCGGAAAACGTAACGGCCAAACGGTGCCAGCTTCCGTCTGCCAGTCGGAATGGGAATGTTTCTACTAAAGAGCCAGAAATGACTCTCAGTTCATTCTTACGACCACTGGATTGAATCTCTAATGCACTGAAACGCGACCAAAAATTTCAATTTAATTTTACGTTTCATCATGTATAGCAAAAAGGAATGTTGCAATATTACAGGATTTTCACTTACCTAAGTAGGCCTCTAGAAAAAGCTAGGATTGTCCCAACATTGTTGGGATTTTGTTTAATTATAGCTGAGATCGTGAAATCATTTACTCCAACCTCCGAAATTTGAGCTCGGATTCTTTCTACCCAGTCGCCAGACACCATGATCTCCCGGTAGTCGCCTGTAACAAATAAATCAGTAGCTAAGTATTTCATGGAAATGTATCACGACCATGGCCATCAACATGCTTCGTAGTAAAGTTACCTGTGAAAATGACACCTGGACTAAACTTGTGAATTCCCTTTCCCAGAGAAACTCCTTGGTATGATTGATTGTGCAAGTGAAGACTATCGAAAAGATCCAATTTGACTAGCTTTGGACTGCCAACTGTCAATAGAAATTTTACAAAAAATCCATACATTTCATTTCAGTCTGCGGGATACAATGGATTTGTAAAAGTAATAATAACAATTAAATAGGCTGGGAAAGGCCATTTATCCAACTTATAATTTGGGGCACATGTAAAATCATGTAAAATGCTTAAGTATGAATTCATGTGTAGCATTCTAAGCCACCTGCCTGAAGTACTGGAGCTTTGCAGGAAAATGAGAACAAAGAAAATGAATAAGAGGGACGCCGGGGACGACGTTCGAGTTCCGGTAGTCATGCTGCGTGCGTACCCACTTCCACTATCACTACGAACATAATTAATTCAATGTTTTATTGATTCCTCATGGAGGAGTCTACAATCTATAAGCCACCTCGCTTCTTGGAAAATTTCACTTTGCTATTCACGAGTTCCTTCTTCTCCGAGAAAGTCCATGTGTCAAGCGGCCTAAAAAGCCGGTTAGCTATTGACTTTTCAGCTGAACTGCAGCAGCACCAGCCTTTCTGCCATTGTGATGAGCCAAGCCAGCAGCGTTTTCAGAAAATTCCATTCGGGTTGAACCAACTTCAGAGAAATTCATGAATTAAACAATTTCTCCGTTAAATGTAGCGACACCAAAGAATTTATAGAATTATCATGCCGGCTCGTTTGCCACTCACACTTCCGTCTTCAAGCACAAAAAGAAATGACAAGATAAAACTCCCTTACTCCAACATTTGGGAAAATGTATGCATGCAAATTTGAGTAAAAGGTTCCAAAAAATACTCGAGTGATTCTCAAATTATGTTAAAAATGTACAAACAATGACAATTCCTTCTATATGTGATATGAGTGCGAGCGAGTTTTTGAAAGAACTCTCACGATCCTCAATAATCTTTCTTCCTCTGTTTGCTAACTACTCAATGGGTGCGATGCTTTTCCGAAATTGATTCATGCTACACATAGTTTTCGCCAAAAGCGAAAGCGAAGCAAGAGGAGCCATTATCATTATGTACATTTTTGTGGTGATAATAAAGTTCTCCTAAAAAACTCCAAACGAAAAATTAATGCCGGTGCGGCGGTGGTGGTGCCAATGGCATGTATTTATATGATGAGATGACTCATAAGATGAATAAACATGCTCGATATCTAGAATGAAATGGAACATCATCACCTGAGCCATCTCATTCCAATACGGCTTAAGCGAAATTGTGCGGAAACGTTATATTATTTTGGTGATGTGGTGATATGCTTCCGCTGCCGCTGCCGGAGTGCAAGTGTACGCCATAGATAAAATGTAACAATCCCAGTGTTCTCTCCTTCCTGTTTGCTCAAATTTGGTGAAATAAATGAATAGGAAAGAACCGAAAACGATGAGTGTACCCCTCTTTTCCCTATCGCGCAAGTATTAAAAATAGCATATGAGCATTTCGTAAATAATGATTTACGACTGGAAATTGACAGGTTATAGTCCATTCCATGTTTGTAAATACCTAATCTATTTTCTGCGAGAAGAAAATTTAACGTCGACGACGTTACCAAAGAGATAAGAAAAATATGTATGTACCTATGATGCTTGCATCGATAGTCAAAATGAACTGTCCATAATGCAGTCGTTTTATTTAGCCAAACAAAAGAAAAAAATAGGTGATCCGGATCGAATGCAAAATATGACCCGGAGTGACATTGCAAGTGCCTACTACGTCGCGTGTCTCTGTGCAATTTCTACTTTTTATTGAAACGTAAGCCATGAAGTATGTATGCATGAATATAATATTGTTTTTATGTAAAGTTGTCCAGCCATGGTTCAACATCACTTGAAACTTTCTTTGGTCGACGCAGAAAGCACAAATGCCTATCAGCGATGCATATATTCTTGCATTCATACTCCCTGCTTGATTTCAAAACTGCGAAATGAAAATAAACATTTTACTCTTTACATTGAAGTCATCTCCTTGCAAGTCATTAACGTCAGCCCATCTCCTTGGAGGAGCCGGCCATTGCATTCATTCAATCTCATTTTTTTTGCATTTTGTAAAAGTTGCGTAGCAGACATTTCAAATGATTCCCGAGTGAAGGGCGACTCATGCAAAATCCATTCAGTTTTGGCACATTACTAATATAGATGAAAGAAAGACTGCGACAGCGATTTTGATAGAAAATACATATAAGCATTTCTCAAGACTTGAACCTAAATAAGATCCCATAACAACCAGAACTCATTCATCCAAGAAACGAACAAAATGTATTAGGTCTCTAAAAAACTTTGAGATTTGTTCTTGTTTGTCTGACTTTTAGAAGGACATGGTTTTGAGTTAGTCGTACCGCGAAAATCCCACGCATTTTCCCCCATACGTAAACAATTTAGTGCCCTATATTTCGGGTTCAGATCTGTAACTGGTGAGCGATTTATTTCTCACCTTCATTCACAACTTTCAAAAAGGGACGATAGCAAAAAGCTTTGGCGAAAATCCATCGTCATAATATGATACGTTCACAAACGGAACATAAATTTGCAAATGGAAAGGGTCACAGAGGTCATCCATTTTTATACTAGCAGGTTTGCACAAAGCAAAAACTCAAATTTTGCATCTAGAAATCTGATACTTAGAAATAAAGTTAAATATAGAGAGATGATCAAACGAAATTAGATATTACATCCGGGTGTAGAATGCAGTGGTAGATGAGCTCCTCTTTAGCTATTCATTTTTAGCTGATTTTTAGAAAATCTTCATTTGCCGTATTTGGTGAGATTAATCCCATGATATGATGATGATCCAATTAGCTATGTACATATAGATTTTCATTGCATGAATTTCATACGATTTTTTTGGATGGATCGACAAGAAATGCAAAGAAAAGAAGAGATATTACAGTAAAGTTCTTTCTCTTGTGCTGATGATGCAAACCATACAACATTCATCCACTTTGCTGAAGAGTGGAACGTGTCTTGTCAGCGAAATCTATGCGTGAGAAAGGAGCATACTCTCACGGACCGACCAAACTGACAGACATGGTAAAGCGTCTCACCAGAAGACTTTGAAAAATCTTGCGTTTTTATTGCATCATCTAAAAAGCAGAGCAAAGAGATTGAATTCACTTGTTAGGCCCAGAGACTAGTCAACTATGTATACCAATTTTTCTTCGCTTTCTGGAGAGATGCGAACCACCCAACGCAACGCTTTGTCTTCCGAAGCTTGCATATAATATAATATATCAAGTTTCAAGGCGAATCGATCAGTTTGTTCGCTGGTCAAGTCAAGTGTTCCTCCTCATTTCATGTCTGGGAATTAAGTTGTGTCTTACGTATGTCATGTCAAGTGAAGACCCGTCTGTGAGGGCTAAGAATCAAAAATCGTATAAATACAACTGGTGTAACAAGTAAGTGCATACATAGATAGTATTCCATTACTTTGCAACGATCACATTGAAGCGTCATCATCGACTTCGTCACAGACAGCTTAAGCACTCGTATTTTAAATGAACGAAGGTATGCTCTAAATAAATTTCCATTGAGAACGGCATTATATTTTAACGATTGCGATTATGAGTGTAATTTATGGAAACGTGAATCTGCTTGAGCCAATTCCAAAATACATAAGTAAATTATCACACGTTGAAAGCCACCCAGCCCAACTTGAGTAAATACAAATTTGAGGTATACATACCTATGTATAATATGTGAAGAGCAATAAATGTTGACAAATCATCATAAAACGTGCTTGTACCTGTATTCACTCTCCTTATCTGAAAAATTAACGTTAACGTCATCAAACTAAATATGCGAAAAAAAGAGTGAGACTACTAACTCACACTTGTCATGGTAAAATACGAATTTGGTGATGGAATGCCGTGCATGATCATCGGCTTCACCATCAGCTTTTTTAATAAATCGTTCATCGTGCATCCGGAGTCTCACCTCATCATTCCCAGTCAATTCATATGAATTAGTCAGCGGTTCGAGATAAAAAAAATGAATGACATGTTATAAAAATCTTGCATTTCATTCAACTCACATCACTGCATTCTTTCAGCTATTTCTAGCCAGCTAGCGTGTCTTCTTCAGCTCATCTCATCTGCATGATTATCACGTCACCGAAAAAGAGTTTGTCAATGACCGTTCTTGAATGTTTAATGTTTAACTGTGCTTCCTTAATACTTTCAAGCGCACAGGAGAAAGACAAGAGGAGATGAAAAATGTCATCTACCTACCTTGCTACATAGTTCTCAATGAATGTAGTAATATGAACGTTTCTAGCTTGTCACATTTATAAAAAACGCCTCCGTAATTTATTTTTTTCCAGACAGTGTCGTCGCAGCGGTAACTTCCTCCTTTCTCTGATACTTAAAACACGTATTACCTATGCTGATGGACATTCCAAAGACAGAGTTGTGTTTGTGTCATGACAGAAGCAAATAGCGTAAATCGCAGTCAGTTGGGCTACTACACACAATTTAGAGTCGATCTACCTGATCCATAATTTAGATTAAGTCGGTTAGAGCAGGGAAAGAGGGAAAAAACTCCTGTAAATTGTAATGATAAGCGGACATGTTATGCAGAGGTGCATGCCTATAATATTCCCCCACCCGATGGACAATGGGTGATATTAGATGATGGGAAGATTAAATTGAAGCTAATGTTGTTATTTAACAATGTATAAAAATCCTTTTCCCGCTATTGATCAAACAAAATCGATTTCACATCAATAAATACGAACAAAGGTTACTACATTTCCTCAAATTGTCTGTTTTAATAGAAGCAGGAATATAGAAGACTTTCTAATGGAAAGCCGTGCCCCATCCATTGGCCAATAAACTTTGTTTTATGCAATAAAAATAATATCTGATAATAACAGGTTTAAAAAAATACACATGGTACGCTCCACGGCCGTACAAGGAAGTAAAGGGCTGATAACATGAGGAATTTTGTTTTTGCTTAAATTTTAAGTTTCCGTCGACAAGGAATGTCGACGTGTTTTTCTGCTTTGAAATGAAAACGAAAGTGAAAGTTCCTGACTCGAGCCAAAAGAAAAAGGGCTGGGAAGAACATTATATCATCATCACTTTTCCTTTTCAGAAAAGCAAATAAATGATATTTGACTGAAAGGAAATCTGATATGAACGTATTTTTTGCTAAAGTTTGGAATGCGAGTACGGTTTATGGATTTAATATTGTAGCGAGAAGTTCAAAAGTAAAGCAACAGTATTCAATGATGACAACGGTGTTGGCGGCGGCTGCTGCAACGGCCGATTTTATTCAGAAGGGTCGAAACAAAAATGTAAATGTGAAGTGAAAGGGGAAAACGGCTTGCTTTTTTATTGCCAATATTATTATTAAAGCAATAAAAGAGACTGTCTACTAAGCTGGAGTATTAGGAGAGCAGAAGAGAATCAATATTGTCGCAGGAGAAATAGTAAGAAAAAGAGAAAAAAGATGCCACAAAAATTACTCTCATTTCATTTCTCCACAAAAGAGTGCATGTAGTGCCTCCTCCTCTCTAATCTTATCTGGCATTCAGCCAGGTAGTAATGATCATATGGATTTTGAAGCGAGAGAAAAAAAATGTTGCACTTTAGCCATGTAATATCATCCTTCCATTGCGCAATTTTGTCAAACTAAATGTTGGCAACGGGGAGGGTAAAAATCGTGAAAATATAGTATTAGAACTTGCAAAAAAGTGCAATTTGGCTGAAACTGGTGAAAAAATCATTTTCTTCGCTCTCTGAGAAAAAAGGCAGTTTCCACGGAACAAATAAAAGACATCTTTGGCAAGCTGGCGACATATGACTGTGTAATGACCACCTTCTCCGATATGGAAAAGAGGAAGTACATAATATTACAAATACTATCATTTCCTGAGGAAGGTATCAAAAGAAATAACGAAGATCCTCTCTCACATTGTATGCATCTCTCTCTGACCGTACTGCTGCATCCCCTTATATTTCTTCTTCAAAATGAATTGTTTGAGACTGTAAGGTCATTTGTTGGATCGAGAAGGGAAAGCCTAGTTGGCAATATTTTTCTTTCCCGGCATTTTTTTCGTTTCCAGTGAGAACTCAGCATACTGTTCGAGTACAACTAAAAGTCCATGGGATGGAAATGGAGTGACTCCCTGGTTACCGGCATGCCCAGAGAGTAAGCCGGTATTGGTATCCTATTATCCGAGAATAAAAGTAATGGGAACAGAGTTCCAAGGTCTAGTCTGCATCACAGTACTTCTGCCAATTGTTTGAATAATTTGTGAATTGTAGATGGTACTTGTAAATCAAAGAAAAAAAATTGAGGGAAGTAGAGAGTTCTGTTCCCATCAAATGGAGATTGCACAGGAGAGACCGAAATAATATATATTTTTTTGAATTTCGTGGAATATTTCTACTCGTCACTAGAGGATCAGCGATGTTTTGACATACACACTACCACCATTTGAAATTCGAATTTTGCAGTTGCTCACTCTCACTCCCGAAATGTTATTGAAGTGTAATGGAAAGTGGAAAGTTTCCTCTCTCCCTGAGCATATTTTCATCCCCAGCGAATAGATAAAAATTGATCGCCCTGTTTATGCTAAACAGCAGAAGCGCTCCTTTAGGAGAAGGAAATCACTTTGATTTTTTAAACTCTCCATAATATGCTTCAGGAATAGAGTTTCTTATTACGCCTATATATGTGATTTTTTTTCTCTTGTGCGCAAAACAAAACGGAAAATAAGACGTATATGTACTTAGATATTATACAATCTTAAAATTTCCGAGAAACGAAGTTCACAGAGAAAAAAATAATGTAATGGCAAAAAGGAAAGCCGTGTTATTCATCTTGCTTGAAAATGAGGGCTTTCCTTCTGGGAAATAGCGGAGTTGTGAGAGTGAGAATCCAAGAATAAACCGTCAGGAAAAATAAAAAGTTGGTTTGAAGGATCTCATGAGAGTTCTACATTACTTGTCTCCTTCCTTTGCCCGTCGATTTAATTCAATCGCAATCCAGAGAAAAACAACGTACAATTCTCTGATATTATTCGATTCGATCCGATCTAGTCCACGTGGACAAGCAATTTGCTGCGTTTTAAGGGGAAAAAGTGCCTATCATTTTCATTGACTGTCTTAGTATTCATGGGAAGCCACTGGTAAAGCACGCCATTACGTTACCACATGCGGGGAGTAAAATGTTTAATTATGCGAGTATCCATGATGTACACAATAAACGAGGGAAAAAATCCGAAGAGCATTATTGTTTAGAGCCTGAGGAGGACGACTCGCCATAAAATTGATGTTTTGCGGATCGCTTGTCAATAATTCCTTCTATTAATACTTTTCTCCTTGTTATCCCCCTGAAGAAGAGGGAGGATGACTACCAATATAATTGTACTTTATATCTATCTGGCTTGGAATCTGGCCAGACCAGTTGAAAATCGAGGATTTGAAAAAGTTGAAGGAGAGTTGTGCATCCAATAATATTCACCGTTATTTCTCCTTAACACACATACTACGTTTTTTACAACTTCTCACTATCTATATCGCAGGCTCCATTATGTCTGTTTTGGCTTAATCCTTTTAGACACCCAGTGACACGACGACAACTCTCTCATTACTTTCCTCTGAGGAGAAGCTATTGCACTGTGCATTCAAGGAGGAGGAGGAGGAGACAAATTAATGAGAACAATAACAAAAAAAGGACACGTACACGTTCTCTACACCCTCCACTACTGCTGTCGCTGCATTTTGTGGATCACCCAAACAGAAAAAATAAATAAACGAAATTATGTATTTGCGAAATGTCACATAGTATTTTTTCAGAGTCTGCGAGCGAGCTCAAGCATTAAAGATTACCTATAAGAACCTTACAGTCTACAGCCGGAAATAGGAGTGGAAAAGCATTAGTTTTTGGGTGGTTATTTTTTCATTGGGATTTTACATGTTACATGAGCATAACATAAATAAAGTGATATCGGTTAATCATCCTCATTATTGTTTTTATTTGTTGAGAAGGAGATTTTTTTACTGCGTATCATGATCATTATCCCGTAACATCCAACTAGGCTTTATATCGGAGAGAAAATCTTGAACGACATCGATAAATATATCATCGCAATTGCCCTCATTTACAAAACGATATGCATAAATTAAAAGCCTACCATTTGTCCAATAAATTCCATTTTCCTCGAAAAAATAACCATTCCAATTTGTAAGAACATTAGAACATACTCCTGCTCAGCTTATTTGTCCTCTCTGTAGTCGATAAGAAACAACAACCGCTCATTCTGCTCGCGTTTTAACATTTAAAAAAATTGAAGGAGGGAGGATCATACAACGAAATAAAGAGAATAACTGAATGCTGAACGATCTTTTTCTTGCGAACTGGTTTCAAATTTTATTTCGCAAAGTATATGCATACTCACACGAAATAAGTGCACTGTAAGTGCATACATGCAATGAATGGATAGAAAAGGCGTTTGCTTTTTTTGTGTCGCGTCAGGAGAAAAAGAAAATAGGTTGTGTAATAAATGGAGTTTATACGGGTTCATCATCATCGTTGTCGTCTTCGTCGCAGTGGAATACGTTCGATTCACCAATCACATATTGTCATAGTGTTTCGCGAATGGGGATAATCTTGGTTGTAAATATCTAGCGCCGCGGCTGCCACACCACCACCAGGGACTTGGAACGTTATTGAAGGAAAGGACGAATTAAAGTAAAAAAAAACTTGGAATTTCCATCCGACCAACTTGCTACTCTTTTAGGATGGAAACATTATCAAGTGGTATAACCAGTAAAATGCAGTTTTGCTTTTCGTCATGTCAAAACAAAGTTGATGAGAAGGCAGAAAAAAACTTAACTGCTTTGGATTTTCTACAAATCAGACATTTTCCCATTGGACTAAAATGAAAAAATATCCAATAGAAGTGTAATAATAATGATGAGTACCTATATATTCCTCCACTTATTTTTTGAATTTATGTATCCTATCAGTCCGCATCAGATTTGATCCAATTTAGTGACAAGCAAGGAAACTATAATAGCTATGAAAGTTGCTTAGTAATAAATGTAGGTGCCTGCAACTGCATAGGTTTTCATCCTAAACTCTAGAAACCAGCAAGGAAAAAGGGAACTTCTTAATATCAAAAGAACGCTTGACTTATGACAATTGAAAATATGGCATGTACTACTAAATATGGTCTAGTTTTTGCTGGTGAAATTATGCATCCGATTAAAAGGGCAATTTTGTCATGACTTTGTAGACATGTTTATAGGTATCTAATATTCATGCCTTGCTCTGGCCCAAAGATGACAGTTTTTGTAGGCAAAATAATGTAGCACATACTAGTACCACCATAAAACCACCCGATCCTCTGTCAAGATGTTTATACCATACCCCTTCCCAGTTATATTATGTTGTGATTGGAATCTCAGCATTTTCATGAATTTTCAGGAAAATGACTAGAACCGTTTCATTTCCATTCATTTCCCGCGAGACACGTGTCTTTTTTCGGTTCGATGTGTAAAAAGCGGAAAATTTGTTCGGGACGGTTGGTTGTCTCCTCCATCCACATTGTGAGGGTAAACAAGGTCTGGATGAATAGCAGCAAATTATCAGTGGCTTCATCACAGTCAAAGAGGAAAAAAGATTTCTTCGGGGAGGGCGCATTGTAAAACAGTGGAATGCAATGCGGGTACTATATCTTGGACGAGTCCCTTCAATCCCCAGCATAAGTCTGTACGGAATTCTATTGAATTCAGCACGCGTCTCTCCTCTGACACAGGATCCACCTAATCGTTTACTTTTCAAATTACATCACTGAAAAGTGATACAGATCTCGAGAGAAAGGAAAATAGAGAGAGGAGCTCAAGCTTCGGTTGCGTCAAGAAGAGAAAATGATAAAGTTGAAGTGAAGTGATGATACACATAGGCGAATGTGGGTGGCACAGCCATCCTTCATGAACAAACGTAATGACGATGATACGATAGATATCATTATAGAACAACTAGAATGAACCTTATCCCGGCTGAGAATTGGAATTTGTGAAGCCTCGAGAAAGACAGAGAGAGAGAGAGTGAACCCAGCATCTCTCTCTACAACTCTATCATCAATTACATGCTCTAGCACTAGAATTTCCTCAGCAGAGCGTTTTCATTTCCGCAATGTCCTCAGTGGAAAAAAAAGAATATCAAGAAATCGAGGTACTTGAAACACGGACTTGTTGTGAAAGAGATAAACGATAAATGATGATCGTGGTGCTGGCAGGGAGGTAATTGAGGCATGCAGCTTTCATTTGATCTCACACTTTGTTTGGCCTCATTTGTCAAACAGTCTGTCACAGAAAATGATGATTCGTCTGGTAAACTGATTCCTTTTTTGCCTTTCCCCTTTCCTTAGCTAACTCTCTAACTCGAGTGATGGAATGCATGTTGGAATCGGAATTCCAAGTTACTATGGAGTCGGGTGATGATGGAATTCGGTAGATCAACCGGTCTCCCTGTGGTCATCATCATTATCACCATCACAGGAGAGAGGTTCAACACCTTTCTAAAAATCGCAATCAGTTAGTAAAAGACACGAGATAGTACAGAGTATTTTTAGCTTCTGGGAGGAAGACGAGTGGGGAAAAGATGCAATTGATGTGGGCGGGAGATTTGCCTCGAGTGTTCAAAAATGATATTTATTTTTTGTCATTCATTCACCACCACCCGGACTCGCCCCTTAAATTTACAAGCGAGCAAATGACACGAACACACATGTAGACCATAAATAGGTACAAACCGTTCATTCATCACCTCATCCTCATCGCATAAAATAGACAACCGACCTAAACTCTTGCATTTCCAGATTATGTTATTGGTGATGAGAGTGTAAAAGTTATAATTAAATCTGAATATCCCACAGGCTAATTAAATTATATGTGGCTTCATTTGATTTTATGATTGACAAAGCTGCAGATACTGCACGTAAAATTATTCTTCCGTTTCTCCGGAAAGAAAATAATTTTAGAAGGGTTGGGTCGAGCGACGTGATGACAGAGGCAGTAAAAGTGTCTCAGTGAAGACACCACATAATTGTGAAGTAATGAAAGATGAAGCATCTGTCAAAAAAGCTATTTTTTGCTGAGAAGCACAACGCCATATGGATGAATAATGAATCGTGGATTTTCCTAATCTGCCTGAAAGACTAATTTGAAACATGACCTGGGATGATGATGAATCCTTAAAATTTCAGAGTCATGAACCTCGCTGAAGGTTATTACCGACATGAAATGAGTGGTGAGATGCTCTCCTTGAGATAATTTAATTTTTATGGTTTTGCCTTCCAAAATATGCATTTATTGATAAGTATGTACTTTCTTGACAGGGAGAAAAAGTAAACATTAATAATTTTTCATAAAAGTGAATCCTTTTTTCAGTTTCTCAAAATTCCTTCATGAATCCACAGGCCTTCCTATGTACAACTCATTTTTGCAAATTGAGATATATTATGAACATGAGATATATATGAATATACTATCAAATAGCCTTTAAACTTAACCTTTTAGGCTATTAAGCTTACTTAACAAGGACGTAGTAATGTTACGAGGTGAAACTAGACCTCTGAAAGATAATGCTAAAGCATTTCATTAAAGCTCTTCGTCCACTTGAGCTTATCAATATCGATTGGATGGGTGCTTGCCAATTTCGAAGGTGTGTCCAACACAGTTTCTACACAAACCTTGTGCGTCATCGTTTATCAATATTAAAGCCATTTACTTTTGATCACTATCTTAATATTAATAACTGAAGAGATAATTGACAAATAGGTAGTTCTAACGTCCGGGTAATACTGTTTTTATCAGGCCTCGCGACGATCAACCACCCACACGCTTGAAATTTGAATGGATGGCCATTAGCTCAGCTCAATAGAAATGAGTTCTTTTGCATGTCCTTTGCTATTCCAAATTCGATGAGTAACACCTTCTACCTGGTGGCCACGATACGTTTCTTTTAAAAGAAATTTTTATTTTTAGATCCAAAAGCCGACGCTTTACAAAAGTACAAAGCATAACATAGTCGATAATCGGTGGATTATGTTTTTCAAAAAAAAACGGTAAAGCTGTATTATTATTGATTACGAAAAACGTAATTCTTTACTAGGGGAGACATGTATTTTAAAAAATTGTTCATTCTTTCGTGGGAATCAATATTTATCGGTAAATCCCATTAGGGGGATTAATAATTCCGAAACATTTTACCCTGTCTACAATACAATGAAAATGCTATTCAAAGTCGGTATTTTTAAAAAGTGGATTCATTCTACTTCTCTTTTGTAAACATTTTGCGGTGGTACATTAAGATAATTAGATTTTTGCCTGGACAAAGGTAATGATGCAGGTATTTACTTTTACCGTACCTATTTCTAAAAATGGAATCTATATTGCCGCCAGTTCATTAATTTTCTTACGTTTCCTTCGCGGTAAGTTTGAAATGAAAGAAGAACCCCCTTAAAAATACCTTGATTTTTTTTGTAAGTTCTTCCAAGATTATTTTATTTCGGTGAAGAAAAACAATAAAAAACATGTGCCAGGGAGAAGTTTCTCAGACATTTCTAAAGAAATTATATGGGATAGCTAGAAAACTAATGAAGCGTTAGATAATGGTAGTGCAAGCAACTCCGGGTTTAACTGTCCTTTGCTGAATTCGCTGCATAAATACAAGAGTGATAGGAATAACTAATCTTTTTGTGAGCCATTAGTATCATCACTTTGCCTTTTTTAAGTGTCAGGCTGAAGCCTCATCTCTTAAGAAAATGGTCTCCGGAGTGTAATTCACCTCTAGCTTGAGATTTCTTTCGTAGAATCGGGTGAATCCTCCCGTGCAACATGAAGTCGGAGAATTTAGGAGATGAAGAAGGAATACGAAAAAATATCACCTCCACACCGCACCAAAACTCAGCCAACTATGCACCACCACACCACCTATAAGTTATGGTTTATGATCGGTAGAGCCAGAGCTAAGCAGTAATAGAAAGAAAAACTCTCGTGTCAATTGCCGTGCGGATGATAAAGCTCTTATGGCATTGTAAAAAAAGGAAAAAAAGTCCTCTGGGAAAAGAGGAAGCTTTTTTCATTTCATTCAAGCTTTCATTCAGTCAACACCTTCAGAAACGTTTGCATGTACATCCACATCCACATACGTACCTAGAAAACATTGTGTAGGTAAGAATATACAACCTAAAGCTACTTTTGTTTTTCTTCCAAATAAAACGCTGATGGTGTTACCAGACATGGAAGTAGGTATGCATGATGAGTATTCTAAAAATGCTGGTTCTAGTTCTGAACTCATCAGACTTTTTTCTTCAAAGAATTATGGAAATAGAGGAAAAGAAATAACGGTAATTATCCTTATGTTTTCTGGAGAGGAAAGCAGAGATTTATTTTATTTTTGCTTACCTTTGAAGGTGTACCCACATGAGCCAAAGAGACACTGTAGCAGGAGGACTAGTGCGATGCAGAACATGTTGTTAAGAGGTAAGTCCGGGAAGATGCGGTACAGAGGGATTCACCGCACCACCGTATACAGCATAATCCGTCTGGACAAGTTATCACGTAAAATTATCGTCACTCCTGTGCAACATTTTTCCCTACAAGGAAAACATTTCGGGGGACAAGGAGTCGAAGGCGGAGGAAATGGAGCAGGATTACTAGTTGTTCTAACTGCATTTGCAGTTGTCGATCCTTTTCTTCTTCTTTTTCTTCGATAGGAAACCGAGTGATAAACGAACTGGGAAGAAAATATATCGCTCTGTAATTCGCTGGATGTTGTCAAGCAAATAACCCTTTAGCTTCTTGGTAGTATTTACACACAGTAACTCAAAAGAAAATTGTTCCGCTTTCCCCACTATCTCTTCCTTGCCCTATTATGTCTCTCCCCGAGTGTGTGGTTCGTTGTAGCGTTTTCGTAGCTCGTAAAGGACAGCAAAAGACAGTCCACGTCCCCTTCAAAGGAACCTAGTCTCTTTTTTAACAAACAAAAACCACAAAGACAGTGGTCTTCGGCGTAACGTAAAGGCAACCACGTTTTCTATTCAAGAGAAAAGGAACTGATCATTGTTGTCGTGTTTCTCTGCATTATTGATGATGTCCTCATAGTTAAAACACGGGGTTTAAACTGGAGTCCAATTCTATTGAGGTCCTGCAAAAGAGAGAAACCAGTGAAATATTTGGTCTATAATTGCACCCAGCGAGAACTTACTAAAACGAAAATGCAGCTTGAAAATTATGTATTGTTGCTAAATCTATAAATGAAATTTAAACAATTCCGTGGCAATCGCACTGAAAGGAATTTACAAATGAAAGAAAGGCTTGCTTTCTGTCAAAATGTCCGCTTAAGCTTAACATGAGATAATATTTTCCGTCTATGAAAAATTGGATGGCCAAGTTTCTTATTTTTCACCAATAAAGAGCAACTTTCCCTCGAAGAAATATGTATACAGTGACCCACACCGAATCACCATTTGTGCGGATAGGGATATTAGCTACATAATTTCTATAGGAACTGCTACCATAACATTTCCCTTCTACTTCTTCTGAAGCCCCAAATATCCAGACCCATTCATAAACGTGAGCAGTTAAATTGCTTCCATTTAAATGGATACAGAGATTGCGAAATATTATTACCCATCCATTGCCTTAGAACTTCGTAAAGCAGTGGCAGAATCTGGGATTTGTGGTTTTGACAAGGAAAGAGACCCCGTCAGACTGCCATGCCAGCGGTCGCGGTTCCTACCAACCTTTAATGAACGGTTCCTAGCCTACCTAGGTATATCCCTAGAGAGCCTTCATGAAAATCATGTGGACTGAGTAATAATGTGTTCTCATTATTTACCTAAGAGCGTCTCCATATATCTCAAGGAGCAGTTTTCTCCAGTACCTTGGCTCCCAATCTCAAATTCCCTGTGTCCATAACAGTATTCTTTTCTCCTTTTCTGGCTGACCACTTGCTACTTGGCTTCCGATTATGTCTCTCTCGTGAAACGTGTGTTCAGCTTAAGAGCACGTTTGTGTTGAGAGTTGATTCAAGTCCTATATATGTCACTGATTGTTGGCGTATGTATGTGAGTGAGTATGTTCCTCTCCCCATGTATTTATATAAAAATGGTTTTGCAGAAACTGGAGTAAACCGACTATGCATAGCTGCTTGCTTTTACATCACTATATAAAACCCAATTTCAGTCCACTATAGAAAAACATGTCCCTGTGCTTCATACATACAAAATATTTCCACATTTTTTTAGCGATCTTACTTCCTTTTTTTGTATTCCTCAGGAAAAAAATGTCTCTCACTTTTTTTGTTCAGGCTACATGAAAACCGTTTTTTGTTCCTCTTAAACTTCTGGCCAATGAGTTGTTCTTTACTGTTTCGCAAAGTCCGAGTGTTACGGACACAAAAAAATTGTTAAAAGCTACACAATATTTTTGTTCTTAGCGGAGAAAAAAAATGTTCACTATTGCAAACTCATAGTCCAGTGAACTGGGTCAGTTCGATCGAAAAACTTCTGGTCTCTTTCTCTTTCCTCTTCTTCTTTTTTGGCACTTGTATCTACTATAAAATCATGTATAAAACGTATTCCCTGTCTGCCAAAAGGGAAGCACAATGAATGAGTTCAATGGGACTAGTTGAAAGCCTTCAAGGAAAAAGAACGAAAAAGATTACACTGATCTGATCAGGGATCTTACATCGCATTAGTCTCAATTAGCCCCACTCACAACTCAAAAGAAAACTGACTTTCCTCTTGTTGACCCTCCAGAAAGAGAGAGATAGCACTGCGATAGCACATTATCGTGAAACAAAGAGTTTTTTTCAGTTCTTTTCAATCCGATTCTTGAAAATAGAGTAATAATACTGCCATCATGACTGCGGCCACCACCACCACACCAACATTGCTGCTGGACGGAATCCACCGTGCAACTGTGTTCCTTTTCTCTCATTCACTCGGTCACAGTATCAGGATCGCTTCCTTCTCGAAAGAAAAGAAACCTTTCCTCTCCTCTTCTTCCTTGGTCTCCATATATCCACTTACTCAGTCACTCAATTCACTTCACTCCCCAAAAAAATGAAGATCAACAAAACAGGCGAACAACGAGGAGCAGCCACTATGTGTGTTCTTATTTCCTGTTCCACCATCACAACTCCACACACGATTAGTTTCATGCTTCAATGCAACCGTTCTGTCTGTAGAAGGAAGAAAACCAGCATACAATACAGACGGACCGACTAACTTGAAAGGCAAATCATAATAAGTACCATCAAAATCACCAGAGAATATAATGTGCTCTCAAGAAGAATTCGTAGAAATAAGTGAAGACAATATAATGCAGTTAGTTCACTACCATGGAAAAAACGTGGCGTTTGGCGTGGCTCTGACAACTCTTTCTTTTGCAAACTACTACTCGTCCACTTCCATTATTATCTGCGGCGAAAATCGCCCAACGCGCACCTGCTACACAGTTCAGCTATACTGCTGCTAATACCCTTTATCGTGTTACTTGTCCACTGACTCGACATTTTCTTTATATGCTCAGCTTCCGTTAAAGTTGGTCAGTGCTTTTCCTCAATGAAACATTCCTTTCACCGCCACCGCTCCTGCTCTTGGAGGAGGATATTATGAATATTATACCATGCCGGCATATGATTAAACAAATTTTGCCGACTGGCTTAGCTTCGCTGTGTTAATGCTTACTTGCACAATTTTGAAACGGCCTTGTTTTAATTACCCGTAGAGAACAACTTTGTCCTTTGCGAGTTTGCCGGGAGACGCAACCCAGGTTATGGTTCATTCGTGTACTGCAGAAAACGACCGGGAAAATGTTGAGGAAAAAGTGTATTGTCCTACCAAGAATTCGGAAAATTTATGTAAGTCTTCTATTCACTCCTCTCCTCTAGTTCGCTCTCTCGATACAAAATCGACCTAAGTATGCAATGCATATGTAAATATGGAACCCGAGCAAATACCCGTCTTCAAAACTTGTTCTTCTTCAACCGGAAATGACTGCAAAAGGAGCGTGCCATGGAGCTAAACTAAATACGGCCACCTGCGCTCAATCAATGCGCTCGTCTCTCTCTCTCTCTTTGTCCATTCACGTAAAATCGGTCGTCCACCGCAGCACAACAACCACAAATCTGCCTACAAAGTGCCCCTCGCGGAGAAAAGAGTTATTCTTGTGGATTTTTTACTACAACCATATCACCACACACGAGAAAATCACACGGACGCGGTTGGTTGGCTGGTGCATATACAACAAACTCGTATTGTCCAGCTTTTCGATCACTACCGTTACCACAACTACAACTGGAAAGCATTAAATAAAAGTCTTTTCATTACTCACTTTCTCGCATTCCTTCACTTTCTTCACGACTCGCAACACAGGGAAATAACTGTACACACACACACTCCCAGCACAATCCCCTAAATGCAACATACTCAATGGTTGGGCGGAGAGAAGAAATTGTTTTTATTTCTTCAACATTTTTTTTGGTTGACCTGTATGGACGACGACGTAGACATCACGGAAAGTACATACAACGACACCACCACCGCACCGCATACCTTTGCCACTTGTCATTGACGACGACGATGAACAACAAGAAATTTTGCTTTTGCGGATCTTTGCCATGCATACCTTGTACATATGCGTGTTTGCATTTACTTGCACTTTCTTAATACACTCACACATTTGTAATGAAAGACGAGGATGCAAAATAAAATTGATTTCATCTTGAAGAGAGCAATCGACGATTTCGTCATCTATCCATATGCACTATTGTATTTTTAACCGAGTTTAGACACAAAAATAAAAATGTAGACGAGACTAAGTGTAACCAAGTTACGCATCGTAATATCGTCATTTGTACTTACACGAAAAAATCCTTCACTCTTGTGCAATTACACTTTAGAATTGCATGAACTCTTCCTCTCATTAATTGTATTTTAGTGGATCTCATTCCGAGAAATAGAAGACTGCATCATTGCATTGCACCCAGAAAATCTATGCGACATCGACATCAACATCACGCTACATTGTGAGCACTAGTTAAACTGTCGTAAAAATGTTGGAAATTAGCAAAGTCTTGGATCATGTAATGAAAATAAAATGAAGTCGAGTTTGGGGAGAAAAAAATCACCTTCTCCTTCGTAGTAGTATTAGTACTTTGACACAGAACGAAAACCAAAGCTAAGAAAAGCAGAGTACGCTTGTCGATGAACGCAGACATTGCACATACTACTTAGATTCGAAGGCAAAAAAACCGGTACGATGACGACTGACGACCATGTTTGAACTCACTGATTGTGTGTGTATGTGTGTGTGTGTGCTGTGGGAACGTTTGCACGGAAAGAATGGAATAGGTAAGTCAGTTTATCAGCGAGCGGTTCATTCCAACTAGGAAATAGTGGCAAGTTTTCCAAGGAATCAGCAAAAGTTTGATGAGATGATGATGGGAACATGTGCATAATAGATTTTACAAAGAGCCACAACAGTGAGCCGAACTTTAGTGAACCACAAAAGCCATTTTACTTCTTTAGGGTTTACCTACCCACATTCCACAGTATTTTTCACTCTCTCAAGGGAGACACGCACATGTAAAAAAGGAACTAGAGAGAATGTGGAAAAACGTAATGGGAAGGAAACTCCGGGGAAAAAACAATTTTTTCAATGCACATCCGATTTTTCTTCAATGCATGGAGAAAAAATTTTACGTGTAGCTTTGACTCTGTAGCTATGGCAATGCTGAACGTAACGTGGGTCAGTAAAGTCAACGTCGTTTTCCTTTCCTTGACTGACTGACTGAGCCCCAGTCTAGGTGGGTAGTAGGTAGGTACACATTTCCGTAGTTGATGGTAAAATTAAATAAACATTTTCCTTCAAAGTTGCATTCGATTCGGTAGCAGCACTTCTTCCTACTTCCCATCATTGTGCTCTGAGAGAAACACGCAACAAAGATGGAGAATATTAAGGACAGTCAGAAAGTACATGATTCAAGTCTACATGTAGGCAATACATACACGGAGCTGAGCTGAGCACGGGCAAAGAAGATACAATTTTAAAGAGGCACTAAAATGAACACAATTTTTTTAAAGGGACATGACATGGGTATGCATTTTCTGTCATTCACCGAAGCAGCAGCAGTAGTAATAGCAATAGTAACAGTCCATCCACCTCCTTTTTTTTGCTGAGCCATGCATGTCACTCGGTAGGAAATGTAGCCACTTAAACGGTACAAAATGAAATGAGCAAGTGTGCGGCAGTGAAAGAAGGAAGGAAAAAAGCCATGAAGTTTATTCCAAAGGGATGAGAAAACGGAAGAGGAAGGTAGAGTTGTTACCTATCCTATTCTATTGAGTAACGACTAACGATCACAGTGAACACACGCGGTCAATGGTACTGCCTGTATCCATTTTCTACTTTTAAAGCAATCCAATATTCATGCAAGAGGTTTGAATTGAAGTAATAATGTTTGGTAAATGGAAGCGGCCATAAAAGAAATATTAATATTATAATGGCCTAAGCTGTGAATCGCAACCGAATTAGATTAAACGAATGAATTGAAATGAAATGCATGCTTTTCTGTGTCATGTTTTGAATCGTCCGTCGAAGGAGGGTAGTAATCAGGTAGAAAAAATATGTTATGGAAGTGCCTAATAAAAATCTTTCCCACACTCGTTTCCTTCTGGACTCTTCCCAAAGCAGGCTAAAGTTTGGAGGGAGAAATGTTTGGCTTAGCACAATTGGGATAGGGTTGTGTGATGGGGGATTGTTTCGGAAAAGTAATTCAAAACATTTGTAAATTGCAAAAAATGGAATTACCTACTCACAGGTTGATTGCATGGAACTGGTAAGTACAGGTTGAAGATATCTACGCAGGAAGAAGGAATTGCGTACACTGTGCATGACATAAGCAAAATAGATAGCGCTTATTGAAAGAAGGTTTTAATATCGTTTTATGATTTGACAGATTATGTCATTCTTACGAGGCCATTGTCGTAATAATAATTGTATAGAGCCGATATTCTCAGTCACTCATGTTTTCCCTTTCCCCCACAAAAAACTGGATGCACTCGGAGATGTATAAAAAATTAACATTTGGAAGTAGGTACATTAATATGGGGTATGCATATATGTTTGTAGTAAATGTAGATAGAAAAAAACAGTAAGGTATTTAGCCACTAACTACCCATGCATATTAATGTGTCTGGTTGAATACATCTGAATAAAATGTTGATGGGGACTATCCGCATTCATTCATTCATTCATTCCAAAATGTTGCTGGCTGGCTGACTGGTGTGCCGCTGTTTTTTTGATGACAAGCAAAATAAACAATTTAAGATTTCTTCCAAAGAAGAGGAGCACAATACAAATGAAATGTTCAAATATTCCACCGAGCTAGAGCGACTAGACAATGACATTCTGTGATGCATGTAGGGTGCTCAATATCTCCACAAATTTAGGCTTTTGTTTTCCCATTAATTCCCAAAGTATCCATGATGCATGCTAATGTCATGCAACGAGCAAGAATTTCATTTTGTTTTCTTCAACTCTTTATTGGAGCTCAGAGAATAAGATCAAAGAAACTTCTTACGTTCTTGGGAAGGATTCACTTCCTGTGTCTCGCTGAAAAACTTGCACAAGGCATACCTTTCGCTAAGGTTGGGCATTTAGGCTTCAACATGGTAGTCATCGTCATCTTCAGCAGCCGAAATTCCGGCATCATTAACATTTTATCTTCGCATATTTTATCCGCCACAAAAGAGGGAAAAAAGAAAGTGTTATGCGAAAAGAAAAGCATGTAAACCCTATTTTTACTGTCGAGGAGTATGAATGTTGGTCTCGGAATGAATTTTAATTGATAACTTTAATTAGCTCGTATGCATGAGGATAATAAACCAAAGCATGGATTTGCATTGTCAATGAGGCATTATTAGATTAGGTTAAGACGAGTAGGGATTGAATCGAAAAACTAGAAAACTTTATTTTGATAGGATTCAATTAGCAGTAAGGCAGCAGCGCGGCGGTGCAGCGCAGACAAAAACAGTTATCTTGTCTACTAGCTTTACTAGCTATCTTGTGCTGGTTGTGCTTGCTTTCCCGGTTGGAAAAAGTTTGATATTTTGGGATGGGATGGTAATGAAAGTTTTGATGATTTAGCTATATTGTTCAAAATTGTCGACTAATCTCTTGACCTACTCTACTACATAAATATGTATATGGATGTATACTATACCCCCACATTCAGAAAGTTAGATTAGCACCGTACGTCCCCGAGATTCCCTCTAAATGCATAATATTTACTTTTCACACTTTCAATATTTATCCGTCTAATATTACCGTCTGATAACCTAATTTGAATCATGATATGAATCCATATTTTTTCCTAAGAGTATTACGACGGTGACGCCATACAACACATAAATTTACACAATTCTCAATGTAATCGGAACATATAGCCCGGAACATATAACGGTCAACTACCCTACCAGAAATCCCAATCCAGAAGAACCAGCATTACAATTTTTTGGCATTTGTATTTTTGGTTGCATATTAGGTGCTTCGTCAATTTTTCGTTTGCATGTTTCGTTGAAGACCGACCTCAAGCCTCAAACATCATATATTTAGTTTTAATTATGAAATTTTAATCAAATAATAATTCAGTTTTAGTTTGGTTGGCCTACGTACTGTTATAATGGCAAACTACAACAACTACACGAAATTATTATAAAAACTGTTTATCGTCTCCGTGCGCAATATCAATGTCTCATAAATTAGACAAAAGGATGGAAAGTCATCCGCTCCCTGTCATTCCCCATTGAGGGCAAAACCAATCATTGAGAATTAATGAAGCGAACTTTTGCATGAAAGTGCAGTTTGCAACGACAAGAATGCAATAAATACATTTTTTCGTTGATACAACCTCGGATACTCTTTTCGCTTGTTTTTGTCCGTCGTGATATATGGACTGATTTTATGTTAGCCTCGCATCCCGCTTTTTTACTCTCTCCTTCGGATTTTAATTTTATTGCAATTTCACATTGCATTCGAAAAATATTATCGCTTGAACGCAATAAAAATCCAAAGTCTTGACTTAGTTTCTCTTTAAAAATTAATGGACTCAGCTGATAATAATGACAATTAAAGAGAAACGAACCATTCATTCCGAAAAGGAAATGGTAGGGCTTTGTTCGTAACAGTTTTTTCCCTTCTCATTTCGTTGGAGTTTTGTGAATATAGCGGTGTACTGTGTAATTGTGGCAAGTTGCACGATGGATGACATCCCATTTTACAAGTCGTCACCGAACTTTTAATTCACGAATAAAAATAGAATTATGCAATAAGTGCAGTTTCGGAAGTGAAAGGGAATTCGGAGTAGGAAAGAGAGCATCGCGCAAGATATTTCAAAGCGCCGTGTATTTACGTCTTGATTTATTGTGCTTCGCACGTAACAAATCTCCTCGGTTCCAACTAATTAGACAAAGAAACAACCGGCATCCAACAATTACATGAGCATCAAGCAGTTTCATCAGCATTCTTTAAACTGTGTCTGCAATACTATGTAATGCAATGAGAGACAAGAAAATCGCTGATGCTGAGCTTTCATTTCTCTATTGAAAGGAAGACGAAGGTTTGTAGAATCAACTAAATGAATGTTTTTCTACTCTAACCATCTGTTAAGTTTGACAATAATTTTTCGAAGCAGTTTTTTACTTATATATTGATTGCGAAGGCAAATGTTTCTTTTCTGGTAGAAATTTAAAAAAAAATACCCGGCCGGTGAGGCCCGGAAGTTACGAACTGAACTTATTTTAGGAAGGTAAGGTAAGTAAGACGAAAATTGTTGCAAATTAAGAAATATGATTGTGAAAGGGAATGAACTTAGGTATGTTATGTCATTTCCCTTTAAAGAGGGTTTCCTTGGGACATGGCTCACGGAAGGGTCACAAAAAGGCGGAAGGAAACATTAGGAGGGAGAAATGTTCGGGTTGAGGGCATGATATGTAATCAGCATCATTTTCACTTGAAATGAAGGATTGAATTTTCAACGGTTCTCTCTTCATAAGAGTAGGATTCTTGGCAGATGTGTCCTTTAAAATATTCTTTTTCCAGGCTGTAACTTTATTGCACTTTTGGTACAAACGAGGAGTAAGGAAGAACACAATCCAATATGTTGCCAGCTAGCCTTAGCTAGGGGTAGCAGCATACCTACGATACACTATGTCTATCCGTCTGTCTGTACCTCAGATTATTAGACTTCGTGTTGACCGAGTTAGGTAGTTGATATAAATTTTGCAATGCAAACATATCCCGATACCTTCGGACCTGCGTTTCCTTTCTGAAGTTAATCAGTTTACTCCCGGGGATGGGGATGGGTCAGAATTTTTTTCTAAAAAAATATGCAATGATGCTATACTTTGTTCTAATTTTTCTAATCATGCTTATTTGTGTAACTAGTATTTTGAAATGGACTAACCATTGCATTGGAGACAGCCTGAAGCTTTTGGGTTTCCTTGTCATATGCATATATATGCTCAGATATAGTGGCAACATATTTGTATGCTTGCATGCGCGTATATTTTTTTCACTTTTTTGTTCAAGCTTGCATGCACGCATTTCGATCGTCGAAAGATGTTCCTCATCTTGACAAAGGGGCTTTAAAGTTCTTCCCTCTCTGCGGCTGGTGTTACTACCGCTGCTGCTGCTGTTGTATCTCGGTTTTTATTGAGGGATCAAGTGCTTTTTACTGTACCATATTGCTATTATAATATTACTCGCCTTTTTAAGCAAAAAGGATGCATTATCATCCCCTCATTCCTTCGACATTGTACTGTAATGGCTTGTGGCATCGCATGAGTCGATTGAAACTTGAGGTTGGTTCTGGCTCTCTATATTCTTAATTCTGGAGATCAGATCGCATTTTCAAAATGTTTCAATCAACCGTTCATGCGGCAAAAATGGACCATTCTTCCGTAGGCTCTTCGGGATAATATGACTCTTAGCAATAAGGCACAAAACCATTTAGTAGCAGTACAATAGCAATGTAATTGATCTTTTATGATGGCACACGACAACCGATAATTCCCTTAATCCATTTTTTTCGAGCTCAAAGAAAAACTACCATCATTCCATATGAGAAGAAAAAAATGTTTAATTTCATTCAATTGCTTGCCGGCTGAAGATTTTAACTTTCCTTCACTCCGAATGCATAGTGCATAGTCCTTCTTCTTTTGAAAGCTTATCACGCAGCTAAAGTAAACAAAAAAGAAAGAAGGCTCTTGGAGTGGCGCGCGTCAAACATCCCGTGGCGATGGCGATGATGCCATATTGCTAATGTGTATAAAGTGTCTCGAAAAGGTTGTTACACTTTCGGTCTTAAAATGCATACGGCCATGTCCAAAACGAAATACCTACGTTGGCTGGTTTCCGTAAGCGTCAGTCACTCTCACTCATCGTCAGTCAAAGCTTGGTCAGGTGGTAATTTATCGTCCAAACTCATTAATTATACGTCATCTTTTTCATATTATATTAGGTAGGTCAAATGAAAATTATCGAAGAAATATATTCACAAAAAATTGATGAAATAATAAAGTAATAAATTTATGGATGAGCTCATTTTTTCGCTAACTTCTTTTGGCGTAGATCTTGGCCATGAGCGCTTTCGATCGTCGACGGTAGCAATTAAATCGCCAAACTATAAAAATAGAAAAATTCATAATGAAAATAGTCATTCCTACTGAAAATTTTATTGTCCCGTTTGCGTCACAAATATTGATGACGCAGCATTTTTCCCGCTGTGAATATAAAATATTAAGTGGACGCAGTGGTTTTTAATACTTACTTCGCAGAACTAGAATAATATTAGATAAAAATTAATGAAAGATAATCAATCTAATAATATTTTTCTTGTGCTTGTGCTACTACTGTCTCATGCATGACCACACGTAACGTACTATGAGTATTCTGTCCACGAACGAAACGACATACGAGAAGCACGGCATATGATTGAGCAGGAGTTGGGGTGACTTACTGGTTTTCTACCTGGGCGGAAAACATCGGAAGTTGTATCATTTCTTGAATAAAAGAAACAAGTAACAATGTTTCCTTTTTTGACAAGAGAGATAATATATAAAGCAACAAGATCCCATCACGATCCCCTCCACCATCACATTCAAATATCAAAAAGAACATGTACCTTAATCCTCTATCTAACACCGGCTCATCAGGTACGAAGCGCATTAATGTGGGTAAGCAGGTAATAATGCATGCACGCCTGACTTGGATTATTGGGATCACCTGCATCCCTTTTCGGGAAAGTGAGGTTGTTTTGTTTGTAGCGTGCCATATTGTATTATTTTAATTTTTGTTTAAAGGTATAAAGGTTTGTTAATTTCATGGAAAAGGCCGCCCTGTCTGTGAGGGCAAGGGCACGCCGCATCATCATCATCATCATCCCTCCTCTCTGCGTTTTCTGTGGACAATAGAGTCCAACAGGAAGAAGGCTCATGCTTCATCTAATTTCCTAGCAGACGACACAATCCACTTCCGCCGTATTCTTAGCGTTGCTTATGCAAAAAGGAAACAAGAGGAAAAATTTCAAAAGTGTACATTCGACATTTCTGTGGTAAAAGTCCAGCTTTTTTTGCATCGTCGTCAGTTTTTTTACTGAATCAATTTTTCCATGAATTTTGGATGACACGACACTGTAGTCACATTTTCGGGACAATGACCAATCCAGCTGTGTGACGATCCATTACATGTGCAATAAAATAAAATAAAACATTTCAGGGTAATGAAGTGATGGTTGCGCCGTCTTCGGATAGTGTACACCACTCGTAGTAATTATTTTGTTGCTACCTGATTAATTAGGATTGTGTCAGCATTAATACATCACTATCACATTAATTCTGCAGCTGTGTCTAATTCATTATTCAATGTATGTACTTCATTCATAAACTCTATTGTATCATTCATTGATGATGACCACCGAAAATGACTCAATTCGTCGATTGAGCTGACACAAGATTAACTGTTTTAGCTAGCATTCCACACTATTAACTCGGTGCACATGACCTAGTTACGCTGATTCTGGGATTTCTTATTCGCTGGGATGGATGATGTTCGTCATCATATCATCGTATTTAGTATAGGTACTACAATATGATACATTGCATGGGAGGCCATCTTATCATCAGGGAAATATACAAGAATTTTTAAATTGCTTTTACTGCTCTACATTTATTTTAGCATCCTGGGAAAGAATGTCCCGGTAACTTCCAGCTTGCAATTCAAAACTGAGCGAGTACTTACTTCTGCAATAATTATCTTGGTAAAATTCTGTAATGATCTGTCATCAGCATAAAATAGTGGAATGTGAATCGCGAGTTTAATGTCCCGGCGGTCTACTATACGATACAAGGTTGGAATTACAAGTACATACACTTCATCATTCCGTATTGCATTGCAGAGGGTGCATATAAATGTATTTTTATTTAATGCAGTGGTTGTGGATATATTTTTAGCCAATCGGGAATCATGATAATGGAATTGACTGATGGGCGTCGTGGGAGCAGCTCAGCTCCCACTGGGGAAGAAATCGCCTCACATGGAAAGTTTCTATTGCATCAAGAAATTGCAAGCCATCCATCCATAATACTTTTCTCTGCATTATATTTAGCTGTATTTCATCTAGGTAGTATTTCATCATCACTCATTCATTTAATACCTATGAATGAATGTAAATCCAATGCCAAATGAGAATAATCTAATTTGATGCATCCCAATAATGTATGTATCTCACTGCACTAAACCGCAGATCAAAAATGGAGAACATTCTTTTCAAGTCGATGACCGACTTTGATGTTCATAGTGTCAAAATTACATGAAAATTCTATGATTCATGCATAAACCTGACAAATTATCCCTCTGCAATTCCGAAATTCCATAACTTTTGATCTGTCAAGGTAACCATGACATGAGTGACATTCACGACCTCCACCATCATCATGAACAAACTATATATTTACCCATCCGCTATTTAAGTACGTTTTGCATACCTTACACAAACATAATTACTTATCATAACTTATTTACATTTTGTTCGCTGGCCATTTAAAATGCACATGAATAATAAATTTTGCTTTCCGCTTTTTGAAGTCTAACTGCCCATTGGGACAATTGAAGGGTAGCATGTTGTATGACAACTCCTATCGAGGTCACTTGTATTCTAGAAGAAAAGTTAGATTTGACTTTCACGCTTCGCTGGAAACATTCTTCACTTTACATTTTTTAGTCACATTGCAAAAATGCTAGAGGAAGCAAGCGGGCATGGACAAGGTGAAATCGTGGGTTCACAGCTTGAAAATTCAAGTGAAATTCATTTTTTAAAAGAACTATTTAAATAATTTATACCCCTGTTTGAACAAAACTGCCTTATTTAATTGACAAGGTGGATAGCAATCGCGGGGATTATAATCGATGGAAATTGAACCATTTTCAGAAAGTTGGATATTTGGTCAAAGTTGAGACAACAGAAGTTAAACTGTTTTTGGCACGGATAATCTATTAATAAGTATTATCTATTTTTTAAAATATACTATTGGTAAATATTTTAAGCCCAATTTTGGCTCCTCGCTTGTAATTATCTGAATTGAAAGAAAACAGGTTATAAAGGTGACTGAGGAAAAACAAATGTTTATGGAAGAATTTACCTATGTACATATATACATACGTGCAATGGAAATAGGAATCACGTTTCCCTTCCCAGTTTGTCTTTGCCCCATTTCGTTCCATCTTGATTTATATATGCTCTATTTGACGTGAATCTCGTTAAGAATTAAAAGGAGCCTAGGATTTAATATTTTTCCATCTCCTTGCAAATGTTCCAAAATGTGTTCAATTTTTCTTTCGACATTCGCTTCTGACCTTCGCCCGCTTGCATTTAAAGAATTAATGCGAAATGTCCATTAATTTCATGAAGGTAAATTACATAAGCGGAAACGCCGTATTAGCCTCGATCCAGAAAAAAACGATTCAATATGTGTTGTTTACCCTCGCTGCAGTAACCGTTTTGATATCCTTGGAGAAGCGTGGCTTTTCCTGCGATCAGCTCATTCCTCGAGTTTTGAAGGAATAGGATTTGGAAGGATAGAGATTGTGTTTTACTTTATTATTATGCATTATGTTCTTCTGATTTATTTTTTTCGCTGAAGACTTAGCTATTTCCTTGGTCTCTGCAGCAGCAACGCAACAACGCTACCTTTCTGCGGTGCCCGGTTTGGGTTTCTTTTCTTTCAGTACGAAGAACATGCAAAATTTTGCTGCGCTATTCACTTCCCATTACTAAATTACTGGCTCGTGGCATTTGTATTTGTAAATTACGACTACGTCGAGGAAGGGAAAATGAAAAATCAGATAAGATTCTCGATTTTTTTGCATCGATGCAGCAGCATTACTATCGGGAATAAGTGGCAGTGGGGGACGAAGACTCCCTAATGTCATTTGTTTGCATGTGTAAACATGAAAAATAGAAAGCTTTATGGTGTAATGAAATATCGTATATGATAGACGAGAATTGCGATACCCTATGCCTCCATGCGGAACTCAACTCGGGGACACGGAGACCGCTTGAAAGAAATGTATCCAGAGTCACAGTCCACCTACTTTTTGTCAACTTAAAAAATATTGTCCAAATGAAAATGAAACATGCAAAAACCCTGCCATGGGATTGGAAAATTAGAACAGAATTGCATACAATGAAAAAGTTTTGACTCTATATATGCAACTGAAAGAGAATTGAATTTCTCTTCATTAAAAGTAATGAAAAATTGAAACATGGATAGATAGTAGGATTTGCTTCGTTAGAAAATGTAAAAATGTATTTTTAAATATATTAAAATAAATAATTCACGGCATAAGAATATAATTAAAAGGATATTGCGACTTTTCGGAGCTACAAAATATCAAATACTAAACCAAAAATGCTTCTGTATGATAATTCACTTAATTCGTACTTAAATCTAATTTTTGACTGACACAAGTAAGGTAATCACACCGGTTACAACTTAGGAATATAATGGATTGTATACATACTTTGAACTTTCGGTTTGTTTTCGGCAAAATTCAAGGGGATTGCTAATATGAGATGTTGAAAAACCTGAATTTACTTGTTTTGCAAACTATTTCAAACTATTCGCATGACAGTCTCCACTAGATTTGGCAAGTTAGGTACATTCAGAAATTCAGGAGGATGAAACGGTTGGGCCAGCTCCATTCGTGATATAATTGGTTCGACGACTTCTTGCAGGCATTCCCGAACGTCCGCTAAACTGTAGCCCGTGACACGACGTAATGTTGGCGTCCAAAAGTTCAACCCGTGCTCACGGCGAGCCACTAATAGAATCGCGGCGGCGATCTGAGACGGTGGATATGAGGTAGCTGGTCCCGCTAAATTACCGAAGAAAATAATGAAACAAATACCTACGTAGGAACACGTAGGTTTTATTTCTTGAAAAGGCGTCATCCTTCAAATTAAAATCTTACCACGAATAACAAACTGTAAGGCTAGCAATGCTGTCTCATAAATGTCACTCAATTTAGACACATCAGAGCCATAAGTGCTGGTCTCCGTTACAATAAGAGTTGTTTCATCATGCGGGTAGTTTGCATTAGGCATTGATCCTATATTGTTGTTCATGACTTCGATTTCGTACGCCGTCTTCCCATCAATCGCGTAGAGCAGATACACATCCAAGAAATTTATTTCTGTGGGAACTAAAATGCGGAATTGAAAAGCCTTCAAAACGTACAACTCCAAATCAACAAGAGTTTCTCGACGGTTGTCCACTGTACTGTGACTGACTAAATATTTTCGAAAGTCTCTGTACAAATAAACGTGATCACAGCCCAGTAACTTTCCTACAAAGTTAAAGGAAAATCATTTGGAAATCGAAGTCTTTAAATATTAGCTGAATAATGTGTAAGAGTTTTAAAAAACTCACCCGCTGTCACCATACACACAACTGCCACATAAGGTAATGTTTTCGACTGAATGTCATGAGCGTCCATGAATCTATCAAGCATGTAGATGGCTAAATATACGGCGTCATAAGACATTTTCTCGTCGCCTCCAATCTTCATCATCGTATTCACCAGAGTTTTTCGCAGTCTTAGCTAATAATTGATATTTTAGCATTAACATAATGATTCGGAACATGCATGCTGAACTTCAATTTTGTCTAATTTTCAACTTTCTGAAAATAATGCTTTAGTAATTTACCTGAGGCGATTGTCGTTTATAAGGTAATCTTCTCTTTTCATTTTCTTTCATGGCTTCTATATATTCCGCGAGGGCTGTCACATCATCTCCTTCCTGACTTCTGTGTCCGAATGCAACTACAACTTCCTTTAGACGTTTAAGGGCTTCAATCCCTTCCAAGTTATCGCAATACTGTCCCATTTTAATTGATATAAGAAACTGCTTCAGGAGTTCTACCTTTATTGCACACAATTAAAAAATTGCCAAAATGTCGGAGAACTACACTTTGGGTACTTAAAATATGCTGCTAGAAAATCAGCAATCAAGAGAGAATCTCCTCATGACCATCATGCAGCTAAATACATACATAACTCTGCCCCGTCTGCAAGAGAACTACTGATGACAGGGATATAGGAAACGCATGTATCGAGTCTGACTGACATACATTGCACATTGCCCTGGAATGCTACTTTGCATAGTAATTGAATATTTAAAAAGTTTAAAGACGCCCCAGTCCAATTAATACAATGTAGTTATGGAAATCTTTAGCCTACTCCCAATTCATCCGGTAGGATTTGATACTGAACTGAACGGACATTGAAGCCCGTCCTGGACTCACTCCGAGAGTTTGATTCTTTTATCACGGACTCTGCATGATGGTCAATTATTATGCAAAATTTTCCAGCAACTCTGAAAATTTAAGACGAGCATATGCGTGGATCCTTTTAGTTTATGTTAAAATTATAATTTTCATCATTTCCGTAACTTTGCCTGTGAAAAAAATAATTTTTACTTGTATTTTGGTCAATGGATGAGAAATGGGAAGAGACACGTAGTATTTTTCTTGTGCTTTTAAATCACAGGTCGCCGGTGATGAAAAGAAGTATGGAATCCCTCTATGAACTCGAGTTTGTACTATAACCAAGGTAATAGATTCATACTTCTTGTTACTTCATGATGCTTTTACTGAGCGACTCTGCTAAGTTAAAAGAAAATGGTGCAGTTGATGTCCGGAATCCGGACTCAACCCAGCCCATGCACACGCTTTGATTCATTCCATTCCAACCAAATTCGATTTCCAATCACTTTCATTTTGTCCACCATAAAACCTGGTCGTAAAGATGAACTACTGCTCGTGGTTATGAATGCGTGTGTGTATGATTGGATTCAATTTTTTCATTCTGGTTAACCTTCAGTCCAAAAACCAAGACCAGGAATACAAATTTTCAGTTACATAAGACTGCGTAAAGGCCAACCCAGTTAGATGAATGTACTAGTACAGTTCGCTTGCTGTCATTTGAAGTAATGAAATGATGAACGAACCGCGCAGCATACCGTAAAGAATTTTTTAATGATGTACTAAGATCATGGTTCAAATTAAATTTTACACAAGAATTTTTTTTGCAGGGTTCGAAGATGAGACAGAGATTCCAAAGGGGAAAATATCAGCTTATTAAATACCATAAAATATCCAATGATATCTCGTCTAATCATTTTAGACAAACATCAAAAGATTACCACCCACCCATATATGTCCACACCTGTTTACTTTATGCATAATCAGTACACATACTCTTTTTTGTGATAAGTATTGCAGAATGAAGGGCAGTTGACCAATGACCGTGATATTGAAATTGAGAATAGGTCCGTTATCGCACATGAAATAGTAAAATCGCACTCGAGACAGAACGTGGAACATATTTATGCGATTGAGTGAATTGAGATGGATTTCATATCTTTTGTTGATTTTGAAATAATAGTTGATTCCACTTATGTATATAGTACTTATCCTGATAAGAATGACGAAATACCGGTTTCCAGTCGAATTGAATTAAAGTATCAATTAAGCAAAACCACTACTTTTAAAATCTGCCCGGCTCAGGGAAATAATTAAATGATCGTTTTACTTTTCATTTTCTCCATTCAAAATGACGTTCATTTACCGAGTTAAAATGTCCGCTGGAAGATAAGTAATTACATTTGTATCCATCATATCAGCAGCATAATGTACTGAGTTCTTCTAGACGTAAGAAGACATGTGACCTTTGACCATCTGAAGAGAGCGGCTGAATGTGTGTAGCGTCGTACTATGCACTATAACGAACCTTTATATTTCCATTTGGACAAGTTTCATTGAAATCAAGCGTGCTTGCTCAGAATAATAGGATTTCTGATCATGAGGATTGTGCGTGCTCCTTCCGCGGCCGTGCAACTTTGGGAAGATAGTATTTATTCCGAATTCGCAATTCCTCGTCCGTACTTTAGTACTACAAACGTGCATAATAACCAACTTGTATAGTTGAGTGTCAATCTTCCTATACGATCACCACCTTCAAGCATTCCGATTTTTTAAATGAAATGAATGTACGTAGATTTTAACTTTGCTCTTTTACCAGAAGTACTAAATGATTTGGGACGAGAAGAATAGATGAGACATTGGTCATGATATCCGCACATCCATTCGATTTTATTTGGATCGTGTGGCCAACAAGAGCCTTGAATTTTCTCCTAATTTTTAGCATCTCCATTCATTTTATGAATTATAAATAGCGTCTTCTTGGGAGTTGGAAGCAGAATATTAATACGCTTTTCGAATATCATTATGCGTGTTAAACTCTTTTGTGTTTGTCTGCTCGTTCGTACTCGTAGTATGCATTTGATTCATCTTTAGAGGCAGGAAAAATTCATTATCAGTACTTCTTTTCCTCATGAATACATATACATATATACAAAAATGATATAATGGAACACAGAAGTATTATCAATCCACGCTTACAAGAACTTTTGCAAGAAGAAAGACAAGGCGAAGGAGGTAAAAATTGGCTGGCCTATATTTTTGGTTGCAAAAATTCAATATGGACTATTCTAGACATCCGACTGTTTGGGTTGTGCCATTCTTCCAAAGAAATAGATTTCGAAAATTGGAAGAAACGCAAAGTACGAAGCCTGGTTCAGTATGGAGTATGATGGGATGCGGATGGTAAGGTTAGCATCCATCTACAACACCCATCCCCAAGCAACACTTTTCCCGTTGGAATGATTAAGAATCCGTGTAATAGATAATGAAAATTTTCATAAATGCAAACATCGATATGATTTTGATTAGTTTTTGCGCTGTGTGAAAATTAATTTACCATTTATTTTATCCATAGTATAAGATGGTTGTACATAGCAAAAGCATTTTAAAGTTAGAACTAATTTTTCTGTGTTAATATTTTAAAAAATTGAATAGTATGCTGATACCTTCCTTTGTGATGCTATTATGCGATGTAGATGGCAATTGGAAATATAACATTCAAGAGTCGCCAGCATAAATAATGTACTGTCCCGTCAAGTATTTTCTGTTTAATACGTACGTATTCCAAAAAGTACCCGGCTACGATGCTCCGAAATGAAATACCAAATCTGTGTGACAGAGCAGACATTTTCAAGACTTAATTCCTAGCATTTTGTATGCCTCGCCTGATACATAATATTAATATTGAGTACCTGCATGCGTCTATTTTTCGTAAAATAATGCCCATTTATCCATTAGCTAAGCTGTAAAATGGGTCGTAATCCTGATTAAAAAAATAATCCATGCTCATTTTTAGAGCTTTTAAACAGTACTCATGGATCTGCAGGTGCTTGAGGAGACTTTAAGTACCTTTTTTATCCTTCGTCAGTCCGTCGCCAGCCAAGCTAATAGGCTAAAATTACAATTTTAACGGAGGGCTTTGTAGCAACTTTTCTCAGACTCCGGCTAAAGTTAAGCAGCAACCAAAACCAAATTTTGCCATTGTCCTCTTCAAACCAAGGTTTTTCCTTCATCACCACATGCATGGCAAGGCAATCCATACGCCACGCACATGGAGCAAGCGGCTGCTGCCGAGTTCCAACTTTTTTTTACAGAGTTATTAGGACACTGGGTCAAACAATGCTATTGCTATCTATCTACATCACATCACATAGAGGGAATGGAAACTTTGGTGGAAACATTCTATATTTGATGGAATTGGAACACCGGCGCGGCGCGAGTACCTATAGAAAGCATATATTATTAGTGTGCTCCAACGCCATGCTAAGCTAAGGTTATTAATTTTTCGCAAAAAAAAGTCTTGTGACAAAGCTACTACTATTGTAGTTCGGATTCGCTGTACACTGCCATACATAACATCTAACTCTAGCTCTCGTCGTCTTCTTCCACATCAGCAAAAAATATTATGTGGACACTATATAACTTTGAAGTTCGGATGTCTTCGACTTCTCTCGTTTTTTGGCTGGTTGCCGGTCTACTGCAGCGACTATACCTATAGCTATATACATATATGGCTCGCAAT
>JAHZNI010002519.1:0-12011 GCA_027744415.1 Seira ritae | reverse complement strand
TTTTTCCCTATATAATCCATATTATAATACGGTTGGTATAATTAGGGTCGACGTTTTCTTTTTCTTTCTCTGGACAAAACAACATGACTCACTTATCTACTGCTGGCATTACGCACACCTTGTTAAGCATACTAATATTTTTTTTGTGAAGGCAAGTCTGTTTGAATAATTTCGGACAAACGATTTCGGGCCTAAATCAAGTTTAAAATGTAATGTCTCAAAAAATATGTATTTAGTGGATATTTTTTGAAGGGAAGAAACTCTCTTTTTTTCTTCCTTCTGCCGTGAGACCAATTGTCTCGTGAGATATAATTTTTACGAGCCCTTTTTTTTACAAAAAAAAAACATGATTGCTGGTTAGTTGGTGGTCTCTCTCTCTTTTACCTTTTAGGAAGGGAAAAAAACTCCTCTACTCTACTCTACTCCTTTTGATCATCTAATCCGTTCAAGTGACAAGACAAATAATAATAACAACACAAGGCGATCATAGGTATTGTCATAAATATATATGGCTTTTTAAAACTTCCAAAATAAAATTACATGGTTTTGAAGCAGACACAATGGCTGATAAAGTTGTTCTATGGGACTTTCTCATGCAGATTATGTATATATTTTTTCAAAGGGATATAAAATAAGATCGTAATAAAAATGGGTTTTAATTTCTTTATGCCCACACACGTGCAATTTAAAAAAAAGACTTTATTCAGTAGTTAGTTTTTTTTTTGTCAAAGCTCTTTTAATGACTTATTTTATCAATTCCTCTACACACCACCACCGTACTCGTACGTACTCTATGTCCTTCACCAAAACGAGCACTTGCTCCGAAGAAATGGTTATATAAATCTTGGCCAAAAGAAGAAGAGATCGTCCATGTGTGTAAATCTGTGATGGGCTTAATTATGTGCTTCTTGAAGCCAAAAAGTTTCTACACGTCATAATTACTACTTGCTACGACGATGTTGTGGGGAGAGCCAAAAAAAACTTCATATGCCAACTTGAAACTTGTGAGTCACTTCACTAAAGAGGAGCTGTTATGAAGACGAGTGGAAAATGGTCAAGGCGTCTTCTTACCTGAGGAATTAGCAATATTATGCTTTATGGAAAATGTGGAAACGATTTTTCATCGGAAAAACATTAATATTTTTCTGGGGCTAAATTGCATCCATATGATATTTTAGAGAGGGATTTGTTGTACGCGACAAAAAATATAATATTCGTGGCACCACACGCCAGACGACGTTGATCCCGCTCTATATTGGCCATCGTACGATCAAGCTTATTTAGAAAATATTTATCGAAAGAATTTTTTTTCTGTAAAATTATGACATTCGAGAGACGCGACGCGATTCTCATAAAAATTCTTCAAAAAAATTGCATTCTTCACGCTGAAAGATTACGTGCATGATACAGTATCGGAATCGGAATGCAAGAAGAAGAAGAGTCATTCGAAGGTGAAATATTATGTATTCCGAATTAATGGGCTCAACTGAAAGGAGCAACTGGCCACTTTACTAGATCGATATGATATGAAAACATGTCACTTGGCCAAAAAAAATTATTATGATGATCCCGTATCATTTTCTCGTAGTAAATAGTAATCGTAGTAAGTAGTAAAGGGGAAAAAACTTTTTTTTTTACTACGGATTTCGTACGTGATGCTTCGTTTTTTTTCCTGAGAATTTTTACGGTGACAAGAGAGATAAAAAAATATAGTTCTAGAGAGCCACCACGAGTGCTTTGCCCTCTTATCCTTCAAAAATACATGCTACTACTGCTGCTTTAGTCCTTTTTATGCATCTTCTTTTTCCCATAATTCACTTTAGATGATCGTGGATCTTCTTTTTTTTTAGTGCATGCCATTTTGAAAATTATGATAGTTTTTTTCTAGTGTGCTATAAAAACATTCATATCTGGTTGGTTTGGTGGTGGTGGTGAGTCAAGTTAATATGGAACAACGAACTTCCTTGAAACGATATGATTTGGTGGAGGGAGAGAGAGAGATGATTGTAAGTAAGTTTGTAAAGAAGGGAAAAAACCTTCGAATCGACAACTTTCTTTGCTGCTCAACAAAGTAAAAGTTAGTTGCTTGTCTTGACCAATTTTTTTTTCTCTTGTTCATGGAAAAAATGTAACTTTTTTTATGTATAAATCTTTTTTTTTGTTGACTGGTACTACTACCGCAGTACGTTGTGATGTAGAGTTGTATGTATTTGGTTCTTTTGTGATTGTCAATGTCTCGACGTCTGTCTGCGATCCTAGTAAATTGCATTCTTCATAATATTTTTGGTACACATGCATGTACATCATCTAAACTAAATGCTAATTGCAGCGTACTTGAAGCAGAAAGATGAAGAGATTATTGAAGAGTCCAAGTACTTGTCTAGACGATGAATTCTGATTCTTAAGTAGTTCCATCCAAGCAACCCCTGAAACCAAAAGGACTCATTTTATGCTCGAAAAGGTTTAGATGGGTTGCATTGCAAGTTGCATTTTATTCTGGCTTAGTGCAAAAATGTTAAGATTTGCAATGAACATGCATCCATTGGGAAAGCAAATTCGTAAAAACCAAACCCATTCTGGTTCCTCCAAAGTTCTTAACTGCATACTACCAACTCCTTTTTTTACTGAGTTAGGATGTCAGTAAGATACGATCATGTGGATGATAAGACGAGCATTCTTTTTTTTGGCAAACTCCACACATCTTTTTTACTGTAATTTTTTTTGCAGAAGGTACTTGAGCATCCGCTTATGGAGGAAACCGGTTTTTTTCCCCAATGACACTACAACAGTCAAAAACGATTACTCGCTATCTGAGCAGCAAAACAATTGTATGGAGGAAAGTGCATTTAGACAAAACAAAAGGACTAAAAATTTACTCAAGCGGATAAAACGAGAATGACTTTCCCTATTCCCCCATTTCATGTGAGAGAGAATGCCCAGTATAGAAAGCAACTCTCGTCTTGATTAAAAAGATAGAAGTGGAGAAAAGCGAAACAAGTTTCGTATTTTGGCTCATGGCTTGGAGGAAAAAAAAGTTATTTTCTTTTTTTTAGGCGGCATTTCCTCTAGATCGCAGACAAGCATGCTTCCTGGATAGATAAAAAAAACTTTCCAGTCGGAAAAAAAATTCCTGTACTGATAATATCATGATTGCGAAAAGAAAACTTTCAAAGAGAAAGTCCTTTTTTTGCGGAGATAGAACCGTAGAAAAATACGAAAAAATCATTCTTAAAAGGAAAGATTACGTTTTCAACGATCGATTGCAAAAAATATGCTACTTTTGCAGAATTAATCTGTATGTAGTAATCAGTAAAAAAAATAAATTGTATGCAATAATAATATTGTATGTATTTATCCACAGGGCAAGCTCCATCAGTAGTAGCACCCCAGAAGGAAGCGTTGCTGCAGCCAAAAGAGCGTCTCCGCATCAGATGTCGCCTGACGGCTGGTAATCCCATTCCGGTGCTGACCTGGTATAAAGACGATAGACTTGTTAATCTCACCGATCCTCGGTTCCGACTCCGGACTAAACGGTAAGGCTGTACAGAACTAGAGCGTGGATCCTCTCTAAAAAAAAATATTATCTTGAAAAGTAGCAGCATAATATTTTTCTCATGTCCGCCTCTCTGAACTCCAAGAAAAAACTCTTCATATTAGGTTGTTTTGAAAAACAAACAAAAGTCAACCTGGAAGTATCATGATTTTGCGAAGAAGATATGAAGCTCAAAAGTCCCTCTTTTGTTTGTTTATCCCCACCTGCCAATTTGATGCCGAAACGAAACTAGTTTAAACAAGAGCGTTTTTTGGTTCAAGAACATTTTGAAAAATCTAGGAAGACGGAACACATTTCACAGTTTACAAATTTACATACATGTCGTCACAACAGAGAAGGCGTTTTCATCAAAAGGCGTTGTTGCAAATGAATAATTACAATGTACTTTGTTCTCTCTCCACAGGCGTCAGTCAGTTCTAGTGATACGTAAGGCTAGGGAAATGGACACTGGCGTGTACAAGTGTGAAGCTAAGAATGTCTTCGGCTCAGACCATGCGACGACCCGAGTGTCACTTTCACAATCACCACCACCACCACCACAACCCAATAACAGACAGCCGGTTAGGCCTCCGTCCCCTAAACCTGTCGGTGAGTCTTTTTTTTTGAAACTCCTACGAACTATTTTAAATTCTTTTGTTTTAAGGACACCGCGCTTTGCTTTAGAGTTATCGCGGTGATTGCTATCGCCATTAATAATATCCGCCTATGCGGATGCGAAAATTGGCATTTTCTTTTTTTTTGTCACGTGGTAATGCATAAATAAATGTGACGTGTTAAATATATTATCGTTCATTTTGATTGAAAGCAAGTCCGACCGACTTGAGGAATGTCATGGGGCATGGGACAGCAAAAAAGTTTTATTCATTTTATTTGAAAATGTGATTTGTTTTTCAGGGACCAGACCGACAACCCAACCGACTGTACCGAGCAGTGTGTGCCCATACGACTCGTACTGCCTGAATGGAGGTACCTGCAGCTACTACGATACTATTCGGGAATACGTTTGCCAGTGAGTGCATAATCAAGTTGAACTTTAGTTTAGTTAGAATTCTTTTAAGGCTATTTTTAACTATCTTCAGAGAACATTCCGTTTTACAAGATCAATCAAATCTCCCGACTTGATCATTTTGAACTTCCAAGATCATCATTCCTATCGGTCATCTCTGTGCAATATCAATCTTGTATTTTTAGTCACCCGTAAAAAAATCCCTTACAAGAATATTTGTCATCTTGTATCAGTATCATGAATTTCTCCGAAGTTGCATTAATCTCCGTGTCGGATCGGATTATGTAATTCTGTGGAAAAAAATATTTTTGTTTATGTATTTCATCTCGTCGGTCGCTTTTCCAGGTTAATCACACGGCCATGCCGAAACAATCTCTTAAAATCAGCCTATCCAATTAGGATTTTCATAAAAGTTTAAAAATCTTCATAGCTCGTGCCGTTTGCAGTAGCATTTTAGCTTAAGTAGCTTCCACTAAGATTTTTGGCTGTAACAACAAAGATGACTCATACGAACACTATCTACTTTTGCGTTGCTCCTTCTTCCAAAATGCACTTTTTTCTCAAAGCGAAAAGAGTTCGGCTCTTTTTCTGACATCTTATTCTTGTATTTTNTTTCTTTCAAAGCGAAGCGAGTTCGGCTTTTTTTCTGACATCTTATTCTTGTATTTTGCATGGCTCCTTTTCTACTACATAATATCCACTTTGGCTTAAAGCCATTTTAATTATATTCTTCCTAATTTTTCTGTCGAAGAGAAAAAAAGTTTGAACGTTACAAAAAAAAATTGTGAAGAAAGTGGTAGTACAGAAAAATGCGAAGATAAGGATCCACGCAGTCTAGAACATTAAATAAATATGAGTGCAGTTTTTTAAGAGTTTTGTTCACTTTTTTTCAAATCTCTCTGGTTGAAATAATCCTGCAATTGCAATTCTGCTTCCGGACTAAAAGATCCAATTTTGTTCATATCTTATCTTCAGCCATAATGTTATATATTCTTAGTGACCTCATTTTTCTTAACTCCTCTTCCCTCCCTAGAAAAAAATGTAGATGAACCCGTCATGTGAAAAACGATGAATGCTCACGTAGTTATAATTTTTCTCAAGGGAACTTAAATGAATCACATCCGATGCAATTGAATTAATTATTCTGTGGGATCGTCATCAAGGCCATATTTTCATGAACGGGAAGAAATGAATTTATGATCTCTCCTCGTGTGATAAAAAAATGAATCCATGTGAAAAGGAGCAGCCAAAGAGCCACAGCCGCAACAAAAAAGTTTCTTAATTAGATTGTCGTATTAATGACCGGGATTTCCCCACGAAGCATTTTTGGCAGGAACTTTATAAGAGCGTATCCTTGAACGAGGTGGTGTGTGGTGATCAAGAAAGGACACGTATGCAAAATAATAATCAATTTTTTTCTGAGAGTGCCAAAAAGTACAAAATTGAATATTACACAACTTTTTAATATTTTGTCCAAAGGGAAAGGGGTCCAGTGTTATGTCATTCATTTCCCTGCAACAGATTCACAAGCGGCATCATGGCACGAGCCACCGCACATAACCACAGATAGAGAAAAAAAAAGATTTCAAAGAAACATGAAAATTTTTTCCTCTTCTTCTTCTTCCTCCAATTCAAAAGACGGATAGATGATGCACTGCACACACACTAGTACAAACCCGCGAGATAAATATCGCATGTAAAACAACCAAAAGAACAATTTTTTCTTGGCTTGTGCCTAAAAATAAATAAAAAAGTTGGGCTAAAAAAAGATACATCCATACATTTTGGAACTCTCTATGAAAACCGCTCTACAGCTACTACTACCGCTGCTCTAGTCTCTAGTGCACCCTTCTTCATCTTCTGCTGCTGATGCTGCTGACAATGAAAGTGCATAAAGTGTAGATTTTCGAAAAAGAAAGAAATCTGTATGTATCGCTTTTGTCTGGCGATGTAATTTTCTTCGTCTGGCTGATTCTCACCGAGAGAAAAAAAATCTCTGAAGAAAAAAAAAAGTGGGAAATATCTATCTATATATTTAAATAAAAAAAACATGCGTGTGTACAACGTAAAGTTCATTTGTTTCATTTGCTCATTTACATCGGAAGAGGTCTTTTTGGAAAAAGAACAAGTCAAGTCGGTGCATGTACTTACATATCCACACGCACTTTTCCCCATTTAAACGGGGTTAAATAGTCTCCTGCAGGTTTTTAAACATGTGCCAATGCTCAATGAGTATATCTAATATACCAGCTGCTTTTCGAAGGATCTCTCCCCCTTTTCCCCCTTCAAAAAAAATTTTATGGAATAAAGATCTCTCCTCTAAAACTTAATGAGAGAAGCAGAAGAGCATTTATATTTCTTCCCTTAGAAAAAAAAAACTTGTCACGTCATCATCAGCGAGCACGATGAGTAAAGTTGTAGGAATGCTCTTTAATTATGTAATGAAGTGAAACGGGAAGAAAAAAAAACGGTTGGATTTATATGTGGAGCCAAAACAACAAAATGCATACCATCTGGTTCATTTGTTCTCGGGATTCCTTCTCTAGACTAAATAATACTGTAAAAACGTGGGTGCGCGGGGGAATGCATTGAGAGAGGAATGAATGAAAAATATAAAAGTCTTTTTTTTCCAATTTCCTGTAATTGCTGCACACAATCAAAAAAATATATATATTGAACAGGGGAAATTATGTAGTTTTTTTGTGCCCTACGCAGGATCATCGATATGAGTGTCGTGGGTAAAGTAGGTTACGGATTTTTCTCAGATAATAGAATTCTGAATCTGAAGACTGAAGATGTCTCGAAGAAATGTTTTAAAAAGAAAACCAATGTTCATGTTCAGCTATATTCCCTCTCCATCCAACCACCACACCACTTAACATGATTGCAAAAAAACGAAAACGAGGAAAAAAACGGATTAATGTAATCCTTGGAAAAATATGTATGTATGTGTTTTGGCAAAAAGAAAGAGAAAGGAGTACATAATGCAAAGTTATGAGATTTTTGACATTTTCATATAATATTATTGACCTATGGAGGGAAGAAGACGCAGGCTTTCTATAATATTATGCATGTAAGACGTAAAATAATATTTCAGGGAATAAGATGATCTCGAGAATAATAAATAATATATAGTTCTTTTTACGTAATAATCCTTTACATAATGCAGTCAATATTCTTGAAGAAAAAAAAAAGGTCAATGTATTGTATGGTACGATGCATTGTGATGCAACTGGGGAGAAATATGGACGCGCGTTAGGGAACGGGATGTTTTGTTTACTGAAGAAAAAAGACCTCTCGCGAATATATAAACCAGAGATAAAAGTTGTCATCACTCAAAACTTTCATATCGCGAGAGTATGATCAAAATATATTACAAAAGGAGTGAAAATTTTCTTCAGTCGTGTGAAGTGATATGTAGACATGCATGCAAATTGGCTGGTAGAAATAAAATATACAGTTTTCACCCGTGTCTGGAAACAAATTGGAGATAAATAATTATATTAAAATAAGTACGTGTGGATCGAATATATTTAAAATAGCTGCAGGACAAATTGTTCATTTTGGAAATATTTAATCATGCAGAGTTAAATACATGGAAAGTGCATTAGCTTTAACATATTTTTTTTAAAGTTAATTAAATGTGCTTAATTGTGACTATAATTTTTTTAATATGCAATAATTTCTCTGTTCTCTCTTCTTATTTGTTTTACAGATGTGCAGAAGGCTACAAAGGCCAGCGTTGTGAGATGAAGGATATTCCAAATTCTGGTAGTTATCTCTCGTACTTTTGCATATTCGGAACGAACAATCCTGACTATCCTTGCTAGTAGGTAAAAATGAATCACACTCACGTACGTTGAACCCGCGTTTCTCTTCTTCTTCTTCTTCTTCCTCTTCTTCTTCGTCTTGTTCCTCTTTAGATACATATCCGACTTTATTTCCTCCTTTGAAACTAGTGAAAGTCATATTTATATAGGAAATGCATGATAATATGATGATGACGATGGTGCATACTGACAAGCCAAAAGCTAGGAGCTCTTCTTCTTTTATTGTATGAACGAAGACTAGAAAAGAAAGTGCATCGCGCGCTGCTACTGCTGCTGCTATAGACTGTGTAATCTCGTGCTCTTTTTTTTCTCTTTCCTCATGAACTCTTGCCCTTTTTTTTACTACGATGCACTATAATGTAGCTTGATTATAAACAGCTCTTCATGTAGTACAGGAAAAAAAATTCTGCTGCTTCCGCGTCTTTTTTTTCCAGAGTGAGTTTATTAGCATTTTATTTCTACACAAGCATATTATTATTTTTTTTTCAGGAACTTATTAATTAGGGAACAAAATCCTCCAAAAAATATATGCATATTTATTGGACATTAATCGGTAGTAAAGTTACATCGAAATATTATATTTTTCCCCTCAAAAAAAAGCCTAATAGATAACTCAGTCGAGTCGTGTTCGTTGTCTTGTCGCGAAAAAAAATAACATGAAGAACTAACATATATATATCCATACAAATCCTGATTCCCTGTCTCCACCAGACACATAAATCGGAATAATCTTTTCGCTTCCCCTTGCCAAAAAAATATTATAAAAAACATGTACGAACAGGATGATATTTTTTTTTTTACAGATATTTTGCCGCGGATTAACTATGTATCCGAATTTCTTTTTTTACGACTCTTTTCTTGATATTATTATTTAATCCCGAGTAATATTCATACACTGGTTTAGTTTATGGTGGCATGCGAGACTACAACATATATTAAAGCTTCTTTTTTTAGGCATCCTTTTTCTCTTCCACATCTCCACACCCTAATGTATTCCCGATTCCGAATATTTTGTAGACAAATATTTTCCATACTGCTTTTGTGCACATTAATTAAAAAAAAACAAAATGTATTATTGAAAGTTGATCACTTGTCTAACAAACCCTCTTGAATTTATGTAGGTCAGTCCGGCTCAGACTATGCATCGAGGATACTTTGGAGTTCATGATGATGATCATGATGATGATGAGCAAAACTACATACTCACCTCATCTCAAGACAGAGAGAGATAGAGAGCAACGTTTCTTGAAAGAAAGAAGCTTGTCTCAGATCCAGACACTTTTTCAAACACGCTACTACTCGACACTCCGGGTGAGAAAAGATAATGGACATCTTTTCTCCCACAAAAACTTTCTTCTTTGTACTCTTCTTCTTCTCAGCTAGTCTCAATACTTAAAATGTTTCTGTCCAAGATGAAACGATTTGTTTGAAAAAAATTTCGCCACACATGTAACTCAAACTTTAGTTTGAATTTAATTAAACTTATATATGAAAATCATCAGATCGTTAAAATATAGTATTTGAGGAAAAAAAAATATTGTCTCCTGTTAAATTTTTTTTAGTACACACGTTCCTGAATTAATAAAAAAAATCTTTTTAGCTAAATATACTACGCTGCTATATACTGCGCCCTCCACACTTTAAAGTAAATTAAATTAAATGGAATGAATATTATAAAAAAAAGTCTGAAGGATCTCCGTTCATTCAACAATAAAGAGAAAGAGAGAAGAAAGTAAAATGGCCTTGCTTGTTATTTGGGAGCTTTTTCTATTGTATAATACCGTCTAAGTATTTATATAAAAATATTATATGCTTTAATTATTGTAAAATGTTTTAAAATATGTAAAAAATAGCTGCGCTTCACATTGTACATTGTACCAAAGTAAAATAAAAATACGTATGTGTAGTGTACATATATATTATAAATGATGGAGAAGGAGAGAGAGAAATTAAAATTAAAAAAAAACGGGTTCTAGATTGTATTTTGATAAGATGGAAAGGTTTAAAAAAAACTTGACAGAGATTCTATTAAAAATTGTTGTTGTTTTTACTATAGGAAATTATGATATTATACTTGCTTCGATCAATCAATTCGAACCTATATATTTGGTCAAAAAAATTATATTATAGTGCTTTTTTGAGGAAAAATTATTCATGCATCAAGATTCGTTTCAGTCAATTTTTAATCTCGTGGAAGCATTCAAAAAAACACAGTATTTAAAAAATCTATATATATTTATTCCACATGAAAATTCTTTATATGGAACAAAAAAATTTACTCTTCAATCAGTTTTAAAATGCTTAATCTTTTGTATTAGTTTAAGCCACTTTTTATTATTATGTATTTTAGACGCTTCACACACATGCCTATTATCTACTGTAAAAGTTTTAACAATAAAAAGTCAATTCTAAAAAAATGTTTCAACAACTTTACTGTGTTTGAATTCTAATATGGGGCATCGTGATACGAAATTAAACTCACTACAAGTTTACTATGATTTCTTAGAGAATTTTTAAACCAACTGGTCTTTTCGAAACTGATACTGCCGTTCGTCACTGGAATTCTTAACGGGGCAACATGATACGAAATTAAACTCACTTCAACTTGACTATTACTTTTTGGAGAACAACTTTATTCAGCGAAGAATAATTATTGGTATTTTGCAAAAAAAAAGCAATCGTGTATACAAAACAAAATTTTTTTAAAGCTTGAAGCATATTAAAAATGGAAGATTTATCAGGCGATAACGATGTATTCATAAATAGAGAGAGTGAACAGATAATGATTTCATTGATGTGCATAATATTTGACATTTGATATAATATAATATGTAGAGCCTCGTAGTTTATTAATTGGAATGTGATGAAGAACTATTGACCTGCTGATCAGCAACTTGACTAACACTAGTTTCCTCGACTGGTGAAGTCGCAACGGGAATCCCAGTGGTGACTGAAGTCCACCACGTGGAAAAAGCACCTTTCGCTTGTGATATAGCACCTCCAACGGCTTTCCCTGTTGATGAGACAGCTTTCCCTACTGCTTGGTTTATTTTGCGGCCGCTTTCCGAACTCTGCATTGAACTGGAAGGGAATATATTTTGCTTTTTGAAAACTACTGCAGTTAAAATCACTGACATATTGCAAGATTGCAACTAAATATAATTAGGTACTCACTGCGCAAACTTGATCTTCATATCGGCCACCGACATCATGTTGCCTTCAAAAGGATGTCCTGGACAAAGCGCATACACTCCAGGTGTATCCCTCTCCTCAGAATTAACATATGCCTCCCACTCTTTCCAGTTGTGTGTCTTCTGCCAAGCATGCAGGTAGTTTGGATTAAACGCTTCACGTTGCCTCGACCCATCGACCAACAAACTTGTCCGCATCAAGCACATCAAGTAGTATTTAAACTGGAAAAGAGTAAAATGTTGAGCATCCATAAACATTGTTACCTTTTTCTTCTCCATTTAGCAATAATAATGACACCCACCTGAGCCCGAATCCACTCATCTCCACCTTCCCACCCAACACCGTCCATGAACGTGTCTATTTCAGAACGACTACCCCCATTGGATTCTTGCGTGACTTGACGCACGATATTGTCGGCGAACCGGAGATC